>VZZY01018522.1:221910-266389 GCA_013400335.1 Eurystomus gularis
ATCACAGTCGGTACTTGTATATTTGAGGTTGTCTTGGTGCAGGCAATTTTTCAGGTTGGGAAGGTTGAAACGCTTGAGATGAAAGTGTGGGGTGTTACTGTGCACAGCTCCCTTTCCAGAGGGACTTAGGTTGGCATTTCTTTCCCTAAAAGCACATTGAGGTACTTTGAGATAAGCTGGTTTTATGCTGCAGAATATATCTGGGCATTTAAAACACCTCAGTCAGACAGCGATGGGCATAGTTCAAGCAGTTCCACCTGCTTTAGGACACAGGAGATTTCAACGCTGGTTTTGAGGACGACCAGCAGAATAGTCCTTAAATGTGAAATATTTTATTCTTATTCTGATCTGATTTTATTCTGATGCTGTTTTCCCTGCTATTAATGAGAATAGTTATTCTGACAACTAGCAAATTCATTTTAAAAGTGTAAGTAAACAGAGGTGATTTTAAAAGAACTGTAAACTCAAATTCGAACAGCCACACCATGCTGGGATGGGGAAGGGAGGGAAATGTCTTTGTCTTGGAAGAGGAGCTGGCTCACACACTTCATCTGGTTCTGATATATTATTACATCTTTGTATCTGTTCAATAGGGTGCCCAGGGAATTGTGGATGCTCCATCCCCAGAGGTATTCAAGGACAGGTTGGACAGGGCTTTGAGTAACCTGGTAGTAGGAGGTGTCCCTGCCCATGGCAGGGGGTTGGAACTGGATGATCTTTAAGGTCCCTTCCAACCCAAACCATTCTAGGATTCTATGAAAATAGAGCCCCATGACTCTTTTATCAACTTAAAAGCTCAGCCAACTTCCTTGCCCGGTTTGGATCCACAGCGAGAGGGAGGGAACCGCCCGGGTCTGCATCACGAGGATGCTGCATGATGCCAATGGGCAAGCTGGAGAGCTGTAGTCCCCGCTCCTGATGGCATCCCAGGGCATCACCAGCCCTCCTCCCCTCTCGAAAGAGCCCCAGGATGAGCGCACCTCGGGTGAGCGTGAAGCAGAGGCTTCCGTTTCCCGGAAAGCTAAAGCCGGGCGGGCTGCGGGGCAGCACCGCGATGGATCCTCCGGCGCGGAGCCGCCCGTCCCGCGCGGAGCTGCGGCGAGGGCATGTGGCGGATTCACGGCCTGACAGGAGGCGTGTGCGGTGGGTGCTGACCCTCGCCGCCCAGCTGACCCCGTTATTTGTTGAAGGAGCTGACTTGTCTGGGAGGACTGGCAGGGCCCGGGGTGCCAGATGGCATGTGGATGTGTGTTGTGTGTCGGCTGTCATTCAGCCAGATTAATGTGAAGTTTGTAAAAAGGAGGAAGGGGAAGGGAGGCGGGGGGAAACAATTAAGCAAGAATCTCAAAAACAATCGAGGCCACGTGCCACCGGGCAGCAGTCGTTGGCCGCACAATGGGTTATCGGCTTCCCATGAATGGGCCCAACTGTTGCAAACGACATGAGCCTGCCCAGTTTTCAAATCATTTAATGCTCTTGTTTACTTCCAATCCAGCCAATCTCCAGGCTGGGAGAGCTGTCACCTGATAGTCTTTTTATGTATTTAAGGCCCAGGCCTCACAAAATAACTGAACAGCGGTAACCATGGCAATGCTAATTATTGCACTATAACTACAGTAGGAGAAAGAAAACAGGGTAGGCTGGGAGAGAGTTGAAGATGGTTTTTGGACAGGATTTGAGCTTTTGGCTCCTGGTCAGGTGTTGGTCTGTTTTTTTTCCTTTCCTTCTTTTAAAAATCTTTTTACAAACAAATTACATTCTTCTTTAAAGATCCCACAGATAATAGTTTAGGGAACTTTGATACGTGTTTCTGAAAATCATGAATAGAGGAGCTGAAAGCTCCTGGGCAGCCAGGCACTAGAGTTCTGCCTCATTCTTTTAAGCTGATTTAGAATCGTGTAAAACATAAAAGATGCTTCAGCAAGAGACCAGATTTATTTAAGTCTCTGCATCCTCATTTGGCAACGAACACGCATTAGTACCACACAGCTGGCTTTAGCACATCGAGGAGAGAGCTCTTTAAAGGCTTTGTTTTGAAAGCAAAACCAACCTCATCCAACTAAACTATGCTCTCCTGGAAAAGAAAGCGGTTTTCCTGGACCTGAATCCCTTTGGGTTTACCCTGGGTATCTGGTGATAACTTCCTGTCACGTTTCAGTTACTGCTTTACTCCTCAAGATACCGCTGACTTCTGTAACACTGTTTGACCTCAGTGAAATCAGTTTAACCCTTCATTCGCAACAGTTCTTCTATTGACTCTAAAGGTAGTTTTGCCCACCCGGGAATTTTTGAGTCATTTTCTGTAAATATATTCAAATATTTCAATTTCGTACCATGCACTCTATCAGAAGCAAAACGGAAGAGGTGGGCTGGAGCATGCAGAACGTGTCAAGAACGGAGCTTTGAACCAAAAGCAGCCTGTCATCGTTATGCCTGGGTTCATTGCTGCAGGCAGGCTGGGTGTTACCATGCCTTCAGTCATGAGCTTTTCATTCTGAGCCTTCAGTGTGTCAAAAACCGCCCCAGAAATTCTTTCATGTGCTGCGTGGTTCCTTGTGAAGTGCCAATAACTTCATGTATCTGACTGGAAGAGATCATTCTGTGAAAGTTCTGCTTATGTGTCCCTGCCGATGGGATGCGGTGGTTGGGAAAAGCCCTCTCCAGGCGTCCAGGCCAGCAGCACACACGGCTCCTTGAGGAGCAAGGCACAAACTCCTGCCAAGGCCAGCTGCTCACTGGATTTCAAGGTTAATGCAAAATTATCAGGTTAAAAGTCCTGACAGGTTTCTTCAACATCAAAGCCAAACAAGTGCGAATTCCTGACAGAGGTGAAAATAATGAATCAGCTCTGGCTTCATTTCTAGGCAGTTTCTCTTCCAGGTTCTTAGGCCTTCTTCCCCAGCAAAAGCTGCACAAGAGGTTTTTTTAACCAACGTCTCTCAAATCGTAGGATCAGGGAAAGGGCGGCAGTAACCAGCTGGCTGTGAAACCAAAGGTTGCATCTGAATTCTGGGTTTCCCCCACTGACCCACGTGAGCTTTGGCATCCCAGTCACCTCCCCCCTTACCATGGCCAGCGTAGCAGCATCTCTGCTCTCCACTAACCTTTCGTGCTGTTTTGCAGACTCTTAGCTTCTGACCCCTCCCAGCTGAGTGAAGATGACCTCCCCAGTGACTTACAGTCCTTGTCGTGGCTGACATCTGTTGATGTTCCTCGGTTACAACAGATGGCCAGTGGCAGAATGGATTTCAGCCTCGGTGCCCAGAACGCGATGCTACACCAGACAGGTAGGCTGTTAGGATGGTAAAAAGCTGCTCTTTCAACGACTCAGCCTCCAGCCTCCTTCCTTTCCCTGCACAGGCCAGCTTTCCTATGAGTAGATTCCTTTTAAGCGCGTTACATTTTGCTGCCTGGCAGAAGACCTGGATCCTGTTGCCTCCTGACCAGGCTGTTGCTGGTCCAGTTCCTTCATTTCGAGAGGCAGAGAGCTCCAGCAGTGCCAACAGAGGTCTTAGGATCTGCTCAGCCTTTCTGCTCAGCGTAGTTGCCGGTGCCTTGTTGCGTGAACTTGGGCCCAAGTTATTTAAGACTTGCATTTCAGAGGTTTCCAACAGCTTTGAAATTGGGTAATTAACCTTTCTTGTTTGTTTCAACATTGATAAAACTAAGGGTATCTCGTTTACCCCATACCCGTTTGCCTCACAGAGACTTACAGCATGTCTTCATCGAACGCCCTTCTTGCCTCTGCGAACATCCTTTAGGTAAACACGCCTGCTCCCCGCGGCGTCCTGCGGAGAGCGCTCGGCCCGGCAGAAATCTTCTGCGCTACACGGTGCTGAATATGGGTTTTCTTTTGGTGGTTTTTTTTCTCCTTTTGTAAGATACCATGTCTGTGACACCGCTGTGGACTCTTTAAACAGCTGTCATCTTTCGTTCCCTGCACAACAAGTTTTAGAAGCGGCTGATGTCATCTTTGCAGCTTGTGAAATGCTCAGGGTTCTCTGGGGATGGCAAGCCCCACAGAGGCGTGATCATCCGCCCCACACCATCGCTGCCTTCCACGGCGTCTGTTAAAAATAGATGTCGGCTCTCTTTTCTCAAACGTACTTTCATGTGAACTTTCGTTGCCTTTGCTCTCTCCCAAACAGGTCCTGTGGCAAGCAACATGCACTCGACAGGAGCACCTGGAGCGATGATTCATGTCCAGGCCAGCCTGCCCCAGGGAATCCTGGGACTGAATTCTCTTTCCACACATGGAGCAAATGTAAGAGCAGGCCTCGATGGCTTATTATTGCAACACTTCTTAGGACAAGATGTGGGTGATTTCAAGACTGACACGTCTGTTGTCTCTATCTCAGCAGATGAGCCCGTATGCTGTAGGTGGGCAGCCGTCTCCTCGTATACAAACACAGCAACAGCTCTTCCCTCCTCCTCACTCACAGCAAGTGTTTGCCCTAGCACAGAACACGCCACAGGTACTGGTTTTTGCTTGCTGTCTGGACCTGCCAAGGTCATCTCTAGAACTTTTTAAAAAAAAACAACAAGAAAATATCCCTAAGCCTTCCTACCGATGGACATTCTGCATCCAACATTCTCACAGAGTCCTGGCATGGTGGGGTTGGAAGGGACCTCTGGAGACCATCTGGTCCAACCCCCTGCTCCAGCAGCTCACCCAGAGCAGGGCACACAGGAACACATCCAGGATCCTTTGGAATCTCTCCAGAGAAGGAGACTCCACCACCTCTCTGGGCAGCCTGGGCCAGGCTCCCACACCCTCACACCAAACAAGTTTCTCCTCCTGCTCAGATGGAACCTCCTGGGTTCCAGTTGGTGCCCGTTGCCCCTTGTCCTGTCCCTGGCACCACTGACAAGAGTCTGGCCCCATCCTCTTGCCCCCACCCTTCAGCTCTTGATCAGCATTGATCAGATTCCCTCTAATTCTTCTCTTCTCCAGCTCAGCAGCCCCAGGACTCTCAGCCTTTCCTCATCAGGGAGATGCTCCAGTCCCTAATCACCTTTTCCTTCTGCACACAGTGTAACCCAGCAGGGTTCTACAACACATCCTATGGGACTCAGCCACACTATTCTCAGCCACGCCTGGCTCCTCACTCTGCCCAAGAACTGCATCCAAAGCATTACCCCAAACCCATCTACTCGTACAGGTGAGCAGTGAGCAGAATGGCCTGTTGCCTACAGCCTATGTTGAGATGACTGTAACGCTGTAGGGGTGGTAGAATCATGGAATGGTTTGGGTTGGAAGGAACCTTTCAAGCTCATCTCACCCAAGCCCCCTGCAGGGAGCAGGGACATCTGCAACCAGAGCAGGTTGCTCAGAGCCCCGGCCAACCTCACCTGCAATGGTGCCAGGGATGGGGCAGCGACCACCTCTCTGGGCAGCCTGTGCCAGGCTCTCACCACCCTCAGTGTAAACAATTTTTTCCTGGAAAAGTTATTAGTTCCTGGATATCAGGGTAAAGATAGAGTAATAGCACAGAGGAGTGAGCTTTTGAGAACAATAATCCCATGATCAGCCAGGTGTTTGTGTCTTTAGAGATGGGTCCAAGGTTGCCAGGCCAGAAGGCATGATGGCTGAGTATACGCACTCCGTTGTCACGCCCTGCATTTCTCTGTCCTGTAGTTGTTTGATTGCAATGGCGCTGAAGAACAGCAAGACAGGCAGTCTCCCCGTGAGCGAGATCTACAGCTTCATGAAGGAGCACTTCCCCTACTTCAAGGTACGTGCACACCTGAAGGGTGGAGGTAGAACACCTCAAAGACTTTGTTCGTGGCTAACGCCCTCCTGCCTCTTTCAGACAGCTCCTGATGGCTGGAAGAACTCCGTGCGCCACAACCTGTCTCTGAACAAGTGTTTTGAGAAGGTGGAGAACAAGATGAGCGGCACCTCTCGCAAGGGGTGCCTGTGGGCTCTCAATCCTGCCAAGATCGACAAGATGGAAGAGGAGATGCAGAAGTGGAAGCGGAAGGACTTGGCTGCTATTCACAGGAGCATGGCTAACCCAGGTAGGGCTTATGTTACGTGTAGGAGAGGCAAGGGGGAAAAGTGGCTATTTTGCTGGGAAAGCATAAATCTGACGAAACGAGGAACAGAGCCAGCTCCTGCAGAGCCCCGACATTTTGCAGCAACCACCTTCTCTGAGCTGCTCTGCTCCGAAGTCGCTGCTGCTGCCCCGAGGCTGTATGACAGGGCAGTACACGACAGCAGGAGGACATCATGGAACTGACAGCTATTTCTGGAGGCCCTCAGTACAAATCAGTCCCCACCTTCAAGCTGGATTGTCTTTTCCCCCATGCTAACCTGTCCAGCACATCTAGGGCCTTCTGAGGAGTTACGCTGCATCAAGTGTCGGTATTTATAGTGTCACATCTTAACAGGTTTTTTTGCCGGCTCTTCTGCAAAACTCTCCCTTTGCTAAGACTTTCTCGTTCTTGTTTATAAAGACACATGTTTTTGAAGCTTTTAGGAGCTCAATATTTGCAGAATCGATGGGTGGTTTTTGCTGCAACATCTGTAGCGTGTAATTAATGATAAATTAGTTCTCCTTTGCTTAAAAGCAAAAGTGCTGTTGGGAGTCTCTCACCCAAATCTTATCTGCGATACAAACAGAATCCAGAGCGTCCCTAGGAGAAGGAGACCTCCTGAGGAGGCTTAGTTCTGCAGCCACAGGTCGGTGGCCATCAGGTGGCTTGGCTGGTCTGTGTAAGTCTCACGGGATCGTCTCTTCAGCTCAGTTAGAGGTAACGATGGAAGGTGACGAGGGTAGGGAAGGAGGTGGCATTTCTTGCTGCTGCCTCTCGCACGGTGACAGGCACGGTTCAGTTTTATAGCAAAGCGTGGCTGTGCTCACTCGTGAAATGCTTTGGCTGGGCCCTGCTTGAACAAGTGGGTTCAACTGTCTCTTTTCTTCCTTGGGAATGGGTATCGCTCGTGCAGAGGAGCTGGACAAGCTGATCACTGACAGACCCGAGAGCTGCAGGCGGCCCAGCAAACAGGCAGAGCCCGAGGTGCCCACCCTGAGCCACATGGCAGCAGCCCAAGGCCGGATCTCCATCTCCCAGCTGCAGCCTCAGCCCATCATGACGCTCTCGCTGCAGTCCATCCCCCTCCACCACCAGCTCCAGACCCAGGCTCACATCGCCCCGGACTCACCGGCACCCGCACAAACGCCTCCCCTCCATACGCTGCCTGACCTGAGCCGCAGCCCTCTCCCCCACCACCCCATGGGACGCGCGCCTCCGGATTTCCTCAACGTGACAGCGGACATGAACGCGGAGGTGGACGCTCTTGACCCAAGCATTATGGATTTTGCATTGCAAGGTATGGGAGGAGGAAGCTGGGGTAGGGGAGGGCAAGGTTTAAGTGGCTATGGAGTCACTGAATATAGAACTAGGGTCCTCAGCAGGACGCTCTGGGGTGGGATGTAACCGAGCTAAAAACGTGGCGGGGGGTGCTGGCTTCCGCGTTAATGGTTGGGCTTGAGGATCTTAAAGGTCTCTTCCAACCAAAATTATCCTGTGGTTCTATGATTCCCTGCCCTTCCTCAGCGCATTTCTGCCCTGGGCTAGATGGGACAGCAAACAACCTTCATAGCTCAAGTGCAGTAGATGTAGGCAAGGACGTCCAACCAGTTGGACCTGGGCCACCACATCTCTCTGCCCCTGGGAAGCCACGGCTCTACTCGTGCCTTGGTTTCCCCCGTCTGTAAAGGGAGAACTTCCTTGGCTCGTGGCGATGTCTGCCGTGGCCCCTGGGTTTCTGGCTAGCACGTGGTAGATAGATGCTGCCCGGGAAGGTCTGAACTCCTGCTGGAATCCGGGATTTGGGGGGAACAGACACTCTTGCCACCTCTGCAGTAGAAACAGCACCACCCGCAAGCAGCCCTGGTCCAAAGCAGCGGGTGAAGCCCTTCAGTTATGGGCTGAGCCCTACACACGGTGCCTGGGCGGGATGGAGATGTCACTGTAACCACAATTTAATCTTTTAAAGGTAACATATGGGAGGAGATGAAAGACGACAGCTTCAGCCTTGACACCCTGGGTGCCTTCAGCAACTCCCCGCTGCACCTCTCAGACTGTGACCTGGGCACCCCTGGCCTCACCCCTGTCTCCGGCGGCAGCGATCACTCCTTCTCAGACTTGCAGGTCACCGGCCTTTACACCACCTACACCACGCTGGACAACGTGGCGGCGGCTCAGTACATGAACCCCCAGGGGAACAAACCCATCGCTCTGCTCTGAGTTTGACACCGTTCTGTGGACCTCTGACGCACGGGCCCGCTTCTCCCAACAGTTAAGGTCTGATCTGAAAGCAACAAAAGAGCTCCTCCTGCAGACACTTGGAAGGCGATGGCTGCTTACCGGGACACAGCGCGTGATGCCAAAATACATCAGACTAACTAGCAGAACCACCTTCATCCATGGCAAGACTGAGGAAGGGGCACGGACACTTGTGTGGCAGGTCTGGGGAGCTCTCAAGAAGGACCTGGAAGGCATCATCAGCAGGAACTTTCACCAGAGCATCGCTGAGCTAAGAGCAGTCCTCTCAAAGTCCGTTTAATCGCCGCTGTTACCTGGACTTACCTGCAGACGCTGTTGGTCACCACCCACCCAGCAGCCACCACAATCAAGGGGCTGCTCAGCACCAACTTGGAGTCCAGAGTGGTTGATCATGTACCACACGTGTCTTTTTTTTTCCCCTTAAATTGCCAAAAAACTATTGCCGTTGAACAAATTTCTGGAGACGCTCGCACCATTAACGCTTCCCTGACGTAACTATTGTTAATTTATTGTTATGAGGTTGGAAAAAAGGAGGAAAAATACTAAAAATTGAACAAAAATCAAGCCCGCAGCAGACAACCGCTACATCTAGGCTTAAAAACAAAGCCCTTACCCCTGAAGGAAGTGGTACTACTGAATTATTAAACTGATCGCTGGCTAGAACATACTAGGAATTATGAATTACGCCTATTTTTAGGATTTTTTAAAAAAGGATTAGACGTGTTTGTAGTCCTGTGTATTGTGCTTCTGTCTATTCTTGTGCTAGGCAGTATTACTATTTGTAAATTTATTTATATTTATTGTTATGAAGAGAAAAATTATGTGAACTGAGCACTGTTCAATCTTTAAATGCTGCAGTAACCTCTTTTCCACCCACTAAATTATTCATAATCAAAAACGTGACCGTTTTCACCACTGCTGTTACACTACAGTTCTTTACAAGAAGCACTTTTGATACTGTGAACCTCATGGCTTTTAAAAAAAATAATCGAGACCAGATACCGTAACCGCACCCCACCAACCCATCAGACTTTCTTCCCCGATTAACCCGGTAAAACAGATTCTAACACAGGGTTGGTTTTTTTTTTTAAGATTTCCCAACCCTGCTGTACACTCAGTAACACACGTTGCAAAAACCACGATGAAACACCTGAAAACAGAGCGCGAAGCGTACGCTGGAATTCAGCGTTTTGTTTACTCGTACCTCTGTGACCAGGGGGTGATATTTATAAACCTCTCGTGTTTTGCCCGTTAACAGCATTTCCGCTCCCAGGATCGTGTCCACGGGCTCCTCTCTCCCACGCTGCTCCACGTGCTACAGACCTGGAGGGTGCAGGGTGCTGGAGCCACCCCACTGGGGCACCTTCTTCCTTGGAAGTCACTGCTGTGAAGATCAGGGCCAAGAAAACGTCTGTGCCTGCGTCTTCTCCAGCGCGGCGACCTCTTCCGAAAGGGCACGATGCTCGTTGTCGTAATTTATTGTTCAAGAACAAATGTGACGAATGTTCATTTGCTGTGACTGGCGTCATCTGCGATGTCTTCATTTTTTGAAATAAATATTTCTTAGCGCTAAGCCTGGGGGGTTCTCGATGTGCCGCAGCGCGAGTGCTCCGGGGCCAGGCGCGTCCCTGCCCGTGGTGTCCTGCAGCTCGGCCTTGAACAGCGATTCCGAGGCCTCTGCTCCTGGAAATCCAACCAGCCCAGAAAGGGCTTCATACAAATTATGGATGGTGACAAAGCCCGGACAAGGTGCCCTCGTGGCCAAGATGGCCAGTGGTGTCCACTCAGAAGAGCCAGGCGCTGGCAGGAGGGCTGCCAGGAGCTGCTCTGCCCTGCAGCAGTGTCTGTGCCACAGGACAGGGGCTGCGCAGAGGCACCAGCCCCTGCTCAGATCCACCACGTTTAGACAAGGACAAAAGAAAGGGCTCAGGAAGCTTCCTTGAGACCCGCGCTCACTTTATTGGTGGTGGTTTGGCTCCCAAGAGGTAAGCGTCAGCACCTCCTTCAATAACAAAGCACAGTGACATCTTTCAAACCAGGAAGCATCTCATTACACCCTTTCCACCCCATCCCCAGGACAGGGAGACCTCCCCACAGACGCTGGTGGGACTGTCCCCAGCCTAGGACCGAGTCCCAGCTGACAGAGAGCTCACCCCAGCTCCCGTGCTTCAGTAGAGGAACAGGGTTGCTGGGGAGGAGCACCCAGAGCCACGTCCTCCCTCCTCTCTGTCCTCCACGGGCTGAAAACACCCAAAGGAGCTGTGGCAGGAGCCAGAAAAGACATGAGACAGGAGAGAGGAACAGCTGGGTCTGTCAAACCATGGTGGAGCTGTTGATGTTCCCATTGCAACAGCTCCCAGCATGGCTCGCTGATGTCTTCTCTAGTACATCAGCTCACGGTCAGCTGGTGGTACATCATAGTCACATTTACTGCTCACTTTGCAGCTAAGGGAAGGCTGAGACAAATTGCTCCTCACAGTTCCTGAGCACTATAAAACATCAGTTGGAGACTGCTTCTTACACAGGGTTTACGTTTCCTTGTGCCAGTGCCTGGTCAGCCTGCACATGGCCATACGGAGACCTCCTCCTTCGACCTGCTCCCCTGTGGTGCCTGGGCCAGTCGGTTTATACCCCCAGCTCTGTCCAGTCTCATGAGACGTGTCTGACACTGGTGCTTGTTTTAAAGACTAAGGCCAGGGCTTGCAACTAAAACACAGTCAAGGATTTTAGATTTCTTTTAAAACCAACCTCTGCACCAGGTCCATTCTCCAGACTTGGCTTAGGACAAGTCTATCTTCTGTCAAGCTGCCCCTCTGACAAACACCCCCCAGCGCCAGAGGGGACTTTGCATGGATGGCAAGACCATCTTCATGGCTTAAAACACAAGTGCTGGCACACGAGCAAGAGTCCAAGGGCTGAGGAAGCGGGTGGGGAGGTGAGGTCTGGCCTCTGAGCGTGTCCCAGTGCCCCTCCTGTCCCACGAAGATTGCCCTGCACCCCACCAGCCACTGGCTCAAGATGGGTCATCGTTATCCACTGTGGACAGGAGATGGGCAACCTGGGCCTTCTGCGCACGGGTGATGTGCTGAGCCATCTGGACGATGCAGTCCACAGTCACCTCTGGGTTGGCTTGGATCAAGCTGCAAGGCCAATGGGAGAGGACAGTTGCCTTGGAGGCTGAAGCAAGAACCACCTTATCTCCACCACCTGCTGTCCCCAGCCCAGGGGACACATCACCCTTCGCATCCCAGCTCCCATGGCCACTCACCTCCGGACGTGCTTGAGCACGTAGTCCCGCTTCAGGTACTTGATGTTCTCCCAGATGGCCGATTGGGCGCTGTCATCCTCTTGCATGTGCTTCTCCAGCCACTCCACCACCACCTGGTTGTTGTCCCAGAGGTAGCCCTGAGGAGAGCAGCAGTGTGGGCAGAGGTCCTGCTGCCTGCACAGCCCAAACCCCCTTTCTGCTGTGGCCTCGGGATCTTCCTCCCATGACAAAACCAGGCAATGGAATTTTTCTTCTCAGTCCTGCACGCAGGGCACAGCACCAACCCCCCAATCCCACGCGACAGTCACTGGAGAAAAGGCTCAGTCTGGAAATGGAAACTCAGGAAACCTTCATGGACTGTTTAAAACAACAGAAGTTGAGGTAAAAGACGTTCCCTTTGCACGTCCTCACTGCCCAGCTCAGCAAGCGCAGGGCTGACGGCGCAATGGGTGTGTCGCGGCACTTGCAGCTCCAATGCAAAGACCCCAGGTCTCACTGAAAAGGTTTATTTGGGGGCCACCTTGCTATGGCCGAGCACCAGCATCCAACCGAGGTCACCTGATTCGAAAAGACAGCCCCAGCCTGACGGCTGCCTGGCCACCTACCCTGGCACAGGCTGCAGAACATTAATTCCCATCACACGTTTAAACCCGCAGGGAGGCCCCAGTGAAACAGTTGAGCAACGGGAGATCAAGGTGACAGCCCTTGGGACCCTCCTGGCCGTGGGATGCCTCAGGAAGCCAGGGCTGAGGGTACCTTCTCGGCTCCTTCCGTCTCCATGAACCAGCGCCGCAGCATGGACTGGATGTGGATGTGGCTCAGCTCGCTGTTGGCCTTCAGGACTTCTGCCTTCACCACCTCCTCCAGCAGCAGCCGTCGCAGCCGCCAGTAGAGGAAGGAGCGGGCGTTCTTCCACTCCAGGATGTCCTGCAGACATGGGGACACAGCTCAGGCTCATCTTTGCAGAAAGAGGAGGAGCTGATGTGCAGCGACTGCTCTCTCCCCGCTCATGCCGGTGGGTTTGGAGGCAGCTCTGCTGGGCTGGAGCAGAGAGCAGCACCTGGGGCAGGAACATCGAGTTGCAGCCCAGACCTCCAGGAGGGGACTTTGCCTCCCGCCTTCATGCCACCACTGCAAACCCCCCCGTGCCGAGCCCCTTCCCACCGATGTCCAGGCTCACCGTGATGACCCCTTTCTCCTGCATGCGGCCCGGGGTGTCGTGCAGGTCAGCGAAGTGCACGGCCACCTGGTAGTATATGGGCAGGAGAAGGTCCTCCCGGGCCTTGAGCTGCTTCTCCAGCTCTCTGCGCTGCTCCTCAGACAGCTCGGGGGTTCCTGTGCGACATGTCATGCTGAGTAACCCACACACTGTGCCTGTGACAGGGTCCACAGGCCACCACAGAGCCTGGGCTTGGCTCTGTGCTACTGCATCAGCCACCCCTACCAGGAAACGGGGCGGCCAATGTCATGTCCACAGTAGGACAAGAGGCAGCAGCCTCAAGTTGTGCCAGGGGAGGTTGAGGTTGGACATGAGGCTGCCCAGGGCAGTGGTGGAGTCCCCATCCCTGGAGGGGTTTCCAAGCTGTGGAGATGTGATGCTGAGGGCCAGGGGTTAGTGGTGCCCTGGAAGGGTTGGGTTAATGGCTGGACTTGATCTTAAGGGTCTCTTCCAACCAAAACCATTCTATGATTCCATGTCTCTTTGCTTTGGCACATTTACAGCCCAGCCCCAGAAGGCCATGGACACAAACGTGCTGCACCGTGTTCAGTGCCTGCTGCAAGCGGGGTGGGAGGTGGCAGCTGTGAGGACTTTGCGGGACTGTGTTTTAGCAGGGTGGAGGAACACGGGGGTGAGAACCTCCCAACACAGCCCCACCATCCACTGCAGGCAGGAGTGGAAGGAGACCCAGAGCATCAAAGGCAGCCTCTGTGCAGCTCTCTAATGACTATGTGTCATCTCACTAGGTACTGATCCAGCACGGCCATTGCCATTCTTCCTCTCAGAGCATAGGAGAAAAGTCCAGCATGATTTATGGAGCCCCCAGGAGCTAAGGGTGTTTTAAAGTACCACCACATCCCCTCGGCAGGTTCCACCATCAGAAAAGCCATAGGGAATTTTCAGAGGAGCACTAAAGGATTTCCTGAAGGTTGCCACCGTGGTGTTTGAGCCTCATGTTTTAACTTCCCGCTACAAACCGAACCTTACCCAGCTGCTCAGCGAGCCTGGCATAGACTGTATCGATCCTTCTCATGGTCTTCACCAAATCTTTCTTTCTGAACTTAATCTCCACCGTTCCGCCAGGCTCCAAAATGCCTCCCCTGGAAGGAGAGTTTGGTAAAGCAGGGACTGGTCTGCACAGGAGAATAAATCCTGGGACAAGAGGTCCAGGCAACTTTCTTTTCTAAGAGTTAGGGACAGAGAAAACCTAAAAGGATTTTTGTCTATCTTCCCACTCCTTACAGCTTGCTCCAAAGTGCATTAATTCAGGTCAGAGAAAAGGTCTCCTGACGCCCTGAACCATGCTTCATTCGCCCTCCTCCTCCTCCTTTGCTGGATGCAGGAGGAGATCCCCAAGGAGATACCTGCCATGCTGCTCTGGAAGAGCCCTGGGACTTTTAGCTGACGGCTTTGCTTAACTAAGGAGTAAAAATACACATCTCAAGTGACCAGAAGTCTCTTCCAGCAGGACCATGGCTCTGCAGACCCCATGCACCAGCTCTCATCTCTCCACACATGGGCTGTGGAGGATGCTCACGTGTTTTGGGTGCTGACCTGCTCTCCTTGTCTGCGTAGAGCTCCACATACAGGGGGTTGATGGTGGAGTCAATGACCACCCAGGAGCCTCCTCGCAGCTCCGCATGCGGTGGGATGTAGACCAGGACAGGCTGCTTGAACTCCCGGAGGCTATCAACAATGAAGGCGCCAAACTTCAGCATCTGGTCATACATGTCTGAAAGGCAAAGGGACTCAGAGCCTGGGTGCCCCAACTGTCATGGGCCCGGTATGGCCCCTTGCCTCCTCCTAGCAGCCACCTTCTCCACTGGAGAGGCCAAACAAGCACCCCAAAACCAGCCCTGCAGGAAGCCACCAAGCCCTGGAACCTAGGTCCTAGCGATGTCCCATCACCTCCCCAGCTCAACCTCACAACCTGGAGCGGTGCAGGCAGGACCCTCGTAGGCTGGGTCACCCCAGGACCCCGTGGGGTGGCAGGAGTGCCGGCAGTATGTCACGGCATGGAGATCTGGGCACCCCAAGTAGAAGTACCTTTCATGCCGCTGGAGAAGCCTCGCCAGTTGGCGAAGATCATCAGTGGGAGATGCTCCCGGTTGAAGTCCCGAATAGCCTGGGCTGTTTTAAAAGCAGAATCTGGAAACCAGACCTGCCCGGCCTGCTGGACTATCTGCAAAAGGCGGCAAGCAAGCAGCGTGAGACCAGTGCCGGTGCTTCCCGGCACACCGCGCTGGCACGTTGGTGGCACGTGGAAGAAAAACCGACCAAGCACCCTTGATTTCACCAGTCTTTAAGGCAAATCAAGACATGCCAAAGGATTACCCTAAGGTCTTTCCCTGCTCTTCCCTCCAGCCTCCTCTAGTTGCTACTTGGCCACTCTCTAAGGTCTCCCCACTCACCTTCGCCTCCGATTCTGGGTTGGCAGGGTCTGCAGGTATCGTCACCTCCACGGTGCGGGTCTCAACAGCGATGACACCCACCGGGAGACCTCCCAGCCTGCAGTGACACAGGGTGGCCTCAGCAGAGGCCAGTTCCCCTCTGTGCTGCACACCAGTCCCACCAGAGAGAGGTTCTCCCCATCACCATCCCAAAAGCACCCCCAGGGCCTAAGCGTGCTTGACCGCATGTATAACCTCAGCCCCAGGGCTCCACCCTGTGCTCTCGACAGTACCTTGCTCTGCCAACCACAACTGTCTGAGCCCACGGCTTCATGATCTCCAGGAAGCTGCCCTGGTCAAAGAAGCCACTCTGCCAGGTCCCCTTGAGAGCTGCAGAGCACAGGAAAAAGCAGATGGTGAGCACTGAAGGGCTTCCTGTGCACCGACCCACAGCCAAAGGCATCTTCTGCACCAGGGTGGGGGGGTTGCAGCCACAAGACCCGTCTGGGAACGCTGCTGCAGAGGTCTTGGGTTGCCCTCACTTACTTGGATGGGGTCTCCCTGCCAGCATCCACCTGGGGTCATAGGGGACTTTGGAAGGGACAAAATCAATTTCTCTTTCAATTGGGTCACTTATGGCGATGATGGGCACGGGGCTCCGGTTGTCCTGCAAGGGAAGAGCCCCGAAGGGCAGGTCAGGAGCCAGGTACGGGGTGACAGCCCACACCGCCGTCCTGCAGCACCCTCCTACCTTGGGTATGTACGAGAGCCACTGCAGGATGGTGTAGACCCCCTCAAAGTCATCCGGGACGGTGACATGGGCGACGCCGTTGTTGTGCATGATCTGCACGCCTCCCAGCTGGTTATTGGACGTGTAAACTTCACGCCCCAACACCTGGCCAGAATTACGAACAGAAACACGGATCGGTCTCTGCTGATGCAGGAGCTGCTGCTCCTTGCTCGGTTAAGTCAAACCTCCGTACGGGCACGTTCCCTCTGGTTTGAGGCTGAATTCCCACCTCTGCCTACCAGGCTGATGTCAAAGCAAGAGGACCCTGCTCAAGACACCTAAAGGGACCCACAAGTGCATCGGTTTAGCTTAAGCAGGTTTCAAATCAGCTCAAACCAGTACGATGCTGCCCAGAGATGGGTCCTGCCCCTGGGAGCGGAGTCAAACAGTCCCCGTAGCAGCTCTGCCATCCCACGCCGCCCCAGGAGCAACGTCCCATGAACTGGGGGAACAACACCAGATAGCTGCATGGTGGGATTCTCAGCGAGATGAGCCCAGTTACAGTTCCCCTGCAGCTCCTCCAAACAGGTCCCATGAGGTGACACACAGGAACTGCCATCTTTTCCCACGGGACAAGGAAGGAGCCCACACATGTAGCAGCATGAGGGACAGCAACACGAGGACATGCAGCTGGGGCACGGTACCTTATTGAGAGCTGTGACACCGGTGAGGATGATGTGGGAGTTCTCCACCTGGATGACGCGCTGGCCCAGCCTCACCAGGTATGCGCCGATCCCAATGGCACGACAGGTCACCTGGACACACACAGGGACATGAGAGGTTACCAGGGAGAAAGGGCTGCGGTGGAGTCTGCAAGCAGCAGGAGAATGATGCTCTGCAGGGGCTGGCACCGTTGGGTTCCACCAGGTCGCTTGTTGAATCCTGTTATTCCCTACAAGCTGACCTTAAAGGCAAGTAGGAAATAGGGAGGAGAGGAGCAGAGGAAGGGCCCATGGTCATACCATGCTGATGGTCACTATTTCATCGTAAGCACGAGAGGACTCCCCTGCGATGGTACCAGCAGCTCTCAGGTTTTCCACCCCAAATCCATTGTCCTTCCCGATGATGTCCAGGAGGACGTACCTGCAGGGAGAGCAGGGCCATAGTGACATGGGCAGGTCAAGGGAAAGCGCTCACTTGCATCATGGGTCTGGCAGGATGCTGAGCCAGGACGTGGGAGCTGCATCCTGGTGGGGATGTGGGGCAGGGCTTGGGGTGGCTCCGTGCACCCTGTGGGGTACCAGGGCTCACCTGGACTCGCCCCCTTCCTCCACGTGCTCACAGTGCACCGAGTTCAGGGCACTGATCCTCGTGTAGTCCTGCGGAGTCAGGTACAGGTACTTGAACCCCTGCAAATAAAGAGGGGGAGGATGAGCTGTGGAGCCCCACATGGACATGGCTCCTCCTCAAACCCAACCCAAACCCACCCTGCACATCAACAGCAGCTCCGGGACCAGGGCTGGACACAGCAGCCGTGCCAGCACTGGCAACTCTACCTCCACCCCCCTGGGTAAAGCAGAGGGAAGGGTCCCCGTGGTGCTGGTTGCAGCTCTGGGCTCCCCCCCCCAGTGTTATGTCCCAGTTTGCTCTGGTCCTTCCCTCCCCAGATGAGTCCTCTGTTGTTTTCTGCGATGGCAGGAGCCCACAAACCTTGTAGGGGTCCTCAGGGTCCACCCAGGCCACTTGGAACATGTGCTTTATCTCGTCGGCAAAGCCGATGCGGGCACCGCTGTTGGCAGAGATGTAGATGCGGGGGATGCCTTCAGCCCGCGCCAGCTCCGAGGCCCGCAGGAAGACCAGGTCCTCCTCCGGCCCGAAGGAGCCGATCTTGTGCGTGATGTCGTTGCAGATGAGCACGATTTCCCGGCCTTTTGGATACTCGGGGGTCTTCAGCTTCATTTTGAAAGCAACCATCCCCACCTGCCCCAAAACAGCACAAGGTCACAGGGCAAGGTCCTCCAGGGAAATGAGGTCAGAGCTCGAGACTGCATTAGCCAACAGACTAAACGCTTGAGGAGCATCTCCTGGGCTTTAAACACAGCCAGACTGTGTAAGCCACCAGCCATTCCCACCTGGCTCAGCACAGCTTCCCCCTGCCCTGCTCACTCATCCTGTTTCCAAATCATCCCCCAGTACCTCGTTCCCTCCAGGGACCCTGTTCATCTGCACCAGCTGCCCCTGGGAGTCCAGCACCAGCTCGGTGTACGTCAGGATGTCCTTGGGGTACAGCTCCGAGGAGCCCCACAGCTTGCAGAGAGCCTGCAGAGACACCGTGCGCAGGACGAGCTGAAGGCAGGGGCTGTGGGGGCTCTGAGGCTATCGCTGAGCACAGACACTCCTGCAGCCAGCTGGGACTTGGGGTGAGCAGAACCTTGTGTGAGCACCCCCACCCTGCTGCAGACCCCCTTGCATGAGGCTTTCTGGTTCACAGCCTCCATATGTGGAACTACAGCAATTTGCAAGAGCTAGGAATCGCTTTAGAAATGCTTCATGTAACCAAAACCACTGGGATCGGGCTCTTTTCTTGTTCATAGAATCACAGACTGGTTTAGGTGGGAAGGGACCTTTCAAGGTCATCTGGTCCAACCCCCTGCAGGGAGCAGGGACATCTGCAACCAGAGCAGGTTGCTCAGAGCCCCGGCCAACCTCACCTGCAATGGTGCCAGGGATGGGGCAGCCACCACCTCTCTGGGCAACCTGCACCAGGCTCTCACCACCCCCTCCATCAAAAATTTCTCCTCTCTCTAGTCTAAATCTCCCTCTTTTAGTTTCAAACCATCCCCTCTTGTCCTGTCACAACAGGCCCTGCTGAAAAGACTGTTCCCACAGGTGCAAGAACGTCTCCCCGGAGCCTTCTCCTCTCCAGGCTGAACAATCCAAGTCTCTCAGCCTGGCCTCCCAGCAGAGGGGTTCCAGCCCCTGACTGTTTTTGTGGCCTCCTCTGGACCCATTTTTTCCTCATTTGCCAGCTCAGGGGGGAGAAGTTTTTTCCCCAGATGGGAATATCTGGGGAGGGTGAGGAAGAAAAGCAAACGCAATAATTTGGAGCCTCTTTCTGCTCAGCCAGACTCACCTGCCTGATCACCTCTGGGAAGTCATACACGTAGGTGGTGCCCAAGGACTGCGCCTGGAACCGCTTGGCCTGGAGCAGGTCCTTGGTGACGTAGGGGGTGTTGATGAGCATCCCGTGCTGTGGCCCTTGCTTGTCCCCGTAGGACTGAAACATGATCTGGAGAGAAGGTGCAGGTGAGTCCTCTCTGCAGCACCACGATGCAAGAGCCCCGCAGGACTGGAGCACTGCTGAACTTTGCTTGGCCAAGGTGCTCGTACCTGTGGCTCTACTCAACCAAACAACACGTTTTTCCATCCCACTCTTTGCTACTGAGAGGCAGCACCACCGCGCTGCAAGCACCAGTAACACCCCAACTCTGACCTTCACCTCCCAGACCAAACACTGGCCAACTGCACACCAGCAACGCCCCCGGGGCTCAGCACCGTTTTGGAGCAAAGCATCAACCTGAAGGACCCAACAGGATGCGGCACATGGGGGAGCGAAACCAGCCCAGTCCTGGGAACGCTGCTGCACTGTCCTGGGGCTCTGGGACAGACCCACGCTGCAGGCACACGAGGATTTTTGCAGAAACCACCCCAAAGCTTTGTCACAGCCAACAGCAGCTCAAGCAGTTGTGGTTGGGTTACTCTGAGCAACCCAGATTCTTCACCCTCCGGGTGGAGAATTTCCTTCTAATTTCCAAGCTAAATTTAAGAGGGTAGATTTAATTGGAAATTAGAAGGCAATGCTTCCCTCTGAGGGTGGTGAGACATTGGCACAGGTTGCCCAAGTGGGGTTGTGGATGCTCCATCCCTGGAGGTGTTCAAGACCAGGTTGGATGGGGCCTTGAGCAATGTGGGAGGTGTCCCTGCCATGGCAGGGGTTGGAACTGGATGATCTTTGAGGTCCCTTCCAACCCAAACCATTCTGTGATTCTATACTCACGCTGCCGGTGCTGGGGTCTCTCACTTCCTTGTAGAGGCTGATGTCCAGGTAGTAGCCGGACTCGTTGGTCAGGAAGAGGCGGATGGGGACGGCGGTGGCAGTGGGCGTCAGGCGGATGTTGATCTTCACCTCGGCCTGCAGGACCCGCAGCTTCCAGAGGCGGCTGCCGTAGCGCATCACCATGGACCGCACTGACTCCTCGATCTGGGCATGGGATGGCACACAGATGGGTCCATGGCCCCGGGGACAACACTGTCCTTGGGCACATGATGCCAAGGCTGGAGCAGCCTCGTTGCATCTCCAACACAAACAGCCATTTCAGATTTGCTCTAGGCAAGCCCCTTCCATCTCTTCATCCCTGGGAGCTGGATGCCATTCAGCATCTTCACTGGAGAGGAAAAGACCATGCCCCACAGCCTCTTGCACAGACACAGCCTCACTCCTCCAGACCACACGCTGCCCTGGGAAAGAGCCTGCCACCCATCCTCATGCTCTTCACCAAATCATCTGCCCTGATCATTGCAGAGTATGAAATCCCAACACCTTCCCAGGTGACCTTTGAAAATCCCTTCCAACCCAAAACATTCTGTGAGCCTATGAAGCAGCCCACGGAAAAGGTCTGACATGGAAATAAAGCTGCAGGAGTCTCCTCTGGGGCTGCTGAATCTGTCCCCTGTCCTTGGTCAGGTGGCCACTGAATGGGATTGGGTCTGAGCACAGCATGGGCAGTGCATGGGGGACAATGGAGCCTCCATCTCCAGATCAGCACTGCACCAACAGCAGGAAGCAGCACACCAAGAAACACACCTTGGAGGGATCCATGACAACCGTCGGGACAAAGTTGAGGAAGATGTGGTTGCAGTCGGTGCGGACGGTGGTGTTGCTGGAGGCCACCTCCATCTCGTCCATCGCCTCCAGGAGCAGACGCTCGCCCTCATTCTGCAGGTACTCGAAGGAAGCCTCCTGCAGAACACCGGGCGGCTCAGGGGCACCCGGAGCAAGCCCTGCACCCCAAACACACCCACGTCTGCCCACGCACCCGGGGGACTTGCCTTGGTGACCAGGTCCGAGTGGCGCACGATGGCGCGGATGAAGAAGCGGTAGTCGGTGGCCTCGGCACCCGCCTGCACTTTGGCAGCCCCCAGGTAGAGGTGCATCTTGTGGTTGGCGCAGGGGATGGCCGTCAGGTCGAAGTTGCACATGCGGCTCAGCTCCAGCTGGAAGGCGAGGGCCGGCTCCAGGTGCCGGTAGATGTGGTCCTCGGCAAACTGCGGCGGCACGGAGTGGTGAGCGAGCGGCCGGGCGGCCAGCGCCGGGCGGGCTCTGCTCTAACCGCCGCTCTCACCTCGTCCCTGGCTCTGAAGGTGAAAAACTTCGGGAATTCTCTCTGGAGCAAAGAGGAGAGAGAGGAGAACATGAATAGTGACCTTGCAATACCCGACAGGGGCCTATAGGAAGGTGAGGGAGGATCTGTTCTTAAGGGTTTGTAGTGACAGGACGAGGGGAAATGGTTTTAAGCTAGAAGAAGGTAAATTTAGGTTGGACAGTAGGAAAAAGTTCTTTAATATGAGGCTGGTGGATCAGTGGAACAGGTTGCCCAGAGAGGTGGTGGAGGCCCCATCCCTGGAGACACTCAAAAGGTCAGGCTTGATGGGACTCTGAGCAACTGGACCTAAGTAGAGATGTCCCTGCTTATTGTAGGGGGGTTGGACGAGATGGCCTTTGGAGGTCCCTTCCAACCCAAAACATTCTATGATTCTATGAATAACCCTGGCTCACAGAGGATTTTTCCTCTGGAGAGAGGGCTTCCTCCTCCCCCAGAGGGAGGAGAGCTGGGAGCAATCGATGCCTTTTGAAGGCAGCTTAGAGCCACGCAGGAACCACACGTTCCTGGAGACATCAGCAGCATAAAGGATAACCCAGGAGATGAATCGCTCACTGAATCCCTCACGAATTAACTCCCAGCTCCGGATGCACCGTGGGCACATCCATCACTCAGTGCTGTGTCATAAGGTACTTCTAGATGGTTCTGTGTGCTTTAGGAAGGTGGAAGCACAATGTGTCTAAAGTCTCTGTTGGTGGCTCAGTCTGCACTTACATGCTGGGCAATGAGGAACGTGATCCTCCGGAGGCCGCAGTCAACTAGGACATTTCTCTACATGGAAACAGAAGACTTCATCAATCTTAAACATCTTCACCAAGGGAGCAAACAGAACCCAAGTGGCTGCTGTGGGCTGCAGGGTTTTGGGGAGTGCTGTGTGGAGATGAGGCAGTGCCTTGGAGTACAGTGCCCTGGCCACCAGGGTCTGCAAAATGTGGGTCCTGCCCCAGTGACAGACCTTGGACTGGGCAAAGGCTCTGAAGATGGGCACCAGCTTCTCATCTTCCATGTGGTCAGCACAGTGAAGCGCGATGTTGAGGATGTGGATCGGCTCCTCGCGGACATTCTGCCAACAAAACCCCCAGTCAGACCAGACCAGCAGCATCACTACCATCCTGGCACCATCTGAGGGGACAGCAACGGCATCATGCCCACCTTGGTGTCATCCTCCTCATAGATGGTGGCTCGTGCCTCGTTGAAGAGCGTGCTCTCCGAAGGCGGGTTGGCGAAACACGAGATCACTTCGTCGAAGTTCCTGCCCAAATTGCGGGGATGGGGTGACAAGTCAGCGCGTTGTGCCCACCCCCTGCCTGCGCGGGGACAGTGCCAGGGACCCACTACAGCCAGGACTTAAGTGCCAGCTCAGTGGCCCAAGGGCACGTGCCAGCTCAGCCAGGCACCACCAGCCTTGTGATGGCAAAGTCACAGTTCATGAAACGCAGCGCTGAGCACTGCTGTGTTAACATGCAGAGACCATGTGATCATTTTGGTTGGAAGAGACCTTTAAGATCATGGAATCCAACCATTCCCGCAGCACTGCCAGGGCACCACTAACCCCTGGCCCTCAGCACCACATCTCCACGGCTTGGAAACCCCTCCAGGGATGGGGACTCCACCACTGCCCTGCCCAGCCTGGCACAGCCCTTCACAGCCCTTCCCACCAAGAAATTGTTCCTCGTTTCCAACCTAAACCTCCCCTGGTGCAGCTTGAAGCTGTTTCCTCTTGTCCTGTCACTTGTTCCTTGGGAGAAGAGCCCAACCCAACCTGTCTCCAACCTCCTTTTGTGGAGCTGTCGAGAGCCAGAAGGTCTCCCCTGAGCCTCCTTTTCTCCAGGTCCCTCAGCCGCTCCTCACCAGACTTGTGCTCTAGACCTTTCCCCAGCTTCATTGCCCTTCTCTGGCCACACTCCAGCCCCTCAATGCCCTTCTTGGAGGGAGGGGCCCAAAACTGACTCCAGGATTCCGAGGTGCAGCCTCAACGCTTAACCTGTGCCATGCAAGCTCCCACCAAGTTCCACAGGTAACTGTTGTACTGAAAATATCACTTAGCCCTGGCCTCTGGCTGCAGGAGGAACAGGAGCTGCCCCAAGCACTGCCCAGCCACCAGCTTTGGCTCTTCCACCCACTTTTGCTCTCTAAGGACTACAGTGGCACCCAAAAGGCACATGCATGACTGGCCAGGCATGTCCCTGCACCCCCACCTCCTGAAGTCCTCGAATCTCTCGAAGGCCACCATAGCTCCCATGCGCTGGCTTAGGGGAGAAAAGCCACTGTCCATGAAGAGCTCGGTGCTGTGCCGGGCCAGGTCGGGGTTGGAGATGCTGATGGGGGCAGACATCCTGCACAAGGAGCAAGGCAGACGTCAGCCGTGGGTGGAGGCACCACTCTTGGGTCCCACATGGGACCCTGACCCCATGCCTTGTGTGGAGGAAATGATACAAACCCAACAGCTTTGCAAAAAGGACCATGTCTAGGGAGCGGGACAGGCGTGTGGAGACCCCCATACCTGTTTGGGTGGGAGGAGGGCAGCATGAACTGGAACTCTACCAGGCAGGTGCCATCAGAGAGCTGCCGGTGGTGCAGGCTGTTCAGCTCGTAGGCAAGGTACCCGCGGCGCACGTACACCTGGGAGGGGGTGGCAGGAGGTACCACCGTGCCCTTGCTCCCACCGCACACATCCACGTCACCCCCCAGGGCTCATGTGCCCCCCATAGCCCCCTCACCCTCACCTCCAACGCTGCCATGCGCACCACCTGGTTGGTGTGGTAGAAGAACACGGGAAGCACGTCGAAGATGGTGGTTTCTGAGAGGATCAGTTTCTGGGAAGAGAAAGTAAAATTCAGAGCAAGGATGAAGTGGGGCCCGCTTACCCCATTGCAGGATGGGGGAGACATGCTCCGGAGGCATCCTTTAATGTGGGGCTGTGGAGGACCGGTGAGCGGGGTGCCGTGGGACACCTGGCCCACCATGGGGACACCACCAGAACCAGACAGGGATCCACATGTCTGTCCAAATGGGGCAAGGAGCAGGGGATGGGGACGGGCAGCAACAGGGTGCACCCCCTGCTGAAAGAGTTGTTTAGCCTGGAGAAGAGAAGGCTCCAGGGAGACCTTCTTGGGGCCTTTCAGGACTTCAAGGGGCCTGTCAGAAAGATGGGGATGGGCTTTGAGCAGGACCTGTTGGAACAGGACAAGGGGGGATGGTTTGAAACTAAAAGAAGGAGATTTAGACTGGATAGAAGAAGATTTTTGCTGCTGAGGGTGGCGAGAGCCTGGCCCAGGCTGCCCAGAGAGGTGGTGGCTGCCCCATCCCTGGCACCATTGCAGGTGAGGTTGGCCGGGGCTCTGAGCAACCTGCTCTAGTTGCAGATGTCCCTGCTCCCTACAGGGAGGTTGGATGAGATGAGCTTTAAAAGTCCTTTCCAAAACAAACCAGTCTGTGATTCCTCTGCTCCACGAAGGCGCAGCAAGGCTTTGATTGCTTTTTTGGCTATTTTTAAGGCTAAGCCACCTGCAGCCAGACCTCGTCACCAAAGCCACCCAAAAGCCCAGCTCCCTCTGCGTAGAAGCGCGCGATTCCCAACCTTCAGGTTCTCAGGGCAGTACTCGTGCCCGTACATGTCGATAGCGGAGAGGAAGATGGACTCCACCTGGTTGTGGCGCAGCTCGTAGGAGGGCAGGTGAGAGGCGATGAGCACCTGCAAGAGGAGGGGTGGCTGGGAGCACGGGGACAGGAACGGGGATGGGGACGGGGACCGCGTGGTGCTCACTGACCTGCCGCGCTCTCAGTGCCACTTTGGAGTGCTCGGTCTTGCTGAGCTGTGTCAGCTCGTGCAGGATGGCCATCAGCTCGTCCGTCAGCGTGGGGTCACGGCCACACAGCTGGTCCTGCAACGCACCACGGCTCAGCTCCTGGCCCTCACCACAGGGTGGCTTCATCCCACACCCCCAGCCCCGCACGGACAACGACGACGAGACCCGAGGCACTAAAATGGGCAGAATGCTGCTCTGTGAACCGCATGTAGAGGAGAGATAAAGTCTTCCTGATGAATCAGGAATGGACACTTGATTGCTCAACCCAAGCCCTGGGATGCATTAGAGGAGTGGAGAAGTGGTTACTCAGGTGTCTGCTTGCTTTGGAGGGAAGGCAGAGGGCTGTGACAGCCGCCCGCAGCCATGTCCTGTCCTGCAGCGATGCAGAGCTTGCTTTGGCTTACGGGCGGCTTCTCCCTGCCCCTGGCCTTTGCTTCTGGCATCTTGGGGCATGGGCTGTACTCACAATTAACAATGTCACCAGCAGGTTCTTCTTTGCCACCTGGGCATGAGAGAAGATGCTCTCCAGCACTGGAGTCATGTCGGGTTTGCATTGCTCCCGCAGGCTGATGACGCACTTGTCGTAGTGAGCTGCGGGGCAGAGCGTGGTGAGCCCTGCAGATCCCCCAGAGAGCCCCGCAGACCCCTCCAGAAGGTCCCTGCGCCCTCACCGTGCTGGAACTGTGTCTCCACTTGGAGGTAACGTCTTAGCAAGTCCAGCACAACTGCCTTCATGTAGCCCCGGATGCCACTGCGGTACCTGAGGAGCGGAGAGCCCAGGGTGCTGTGAAGAGGTGGAGGTGGTGGGGAGACCAGAGGGTCAGGGACAGCACTGGGCTCACCTCTGCACCAGCTGCACCAAGCTCTGCGTGTTCATGAAGAAGACCTCCCGCTCAGCCTTCCTCTGCAGAGTGGCTGCGTGGGTGTCCAGTACATTGGCAATCTGCAGGGAGAGGGCAGAGAATGATAGAATCGTTTTGGTTGGAAGAGACCTTCCAGATCACCAAGTCCAACCATTAACCCAGCACTGCCGGGGCACCACTAACCCCTGGCCCTCAGCACCACATCTCCATGGCTTGGAAACCCCTCCAGGGATGGGGACTCCACCACTGCCCTGCCCAGCCTGGCACAGCCCTTCACAGCCCTTCCCACCAAGAAATTGTTCCTCATGGCCAACCTCAACCTCCCCTGGTGCAACTTGAGGCCGTTTCCTCTTGTCCTATCACTTGTTCCTTGGGAGAAGAGCCCAACCCCACCCGGCTCCAACCTCCTTTCAGGGAGTTGTCAAGAGTGAGGTGGTCAGTCCTAAGCCTCCTTTTCTCCAGGCTAAATAACAGGGCCCGGAGCAGCTCGAGGCCAGCGCGGCCACAAGGCTGTCTGGGGATGGTGCTGCTGCCCATGAAGCCTTTTGCTCATTTCAGGTTTTTTTCCCCCCCCAAGTGAAAGATGCAAAGTGACAAATAAGTATCAGCGCAAAAATGTCTCCCTCCTTCATTTAAATCTTTTATGGCACCTCTTGGCAGCACAAGCTCAGCAGAAGCTCCCAAGGAGCTCCAGCCATGGAGGAAGCGATGGCCAGGTCAGGAGCATGGCCCCGGTGCCGCTCACCTGCTGGCTGGGGAAGCGGCAGAGCACGGAGGTGATGTTGCTGGCGTACTGCACCATCACCTTCCGGATCGACTTCTCCACAGACAGAGGAATTCTTCCCGAAATGCTTGTCATGATCTCCTGCAGCTCCAGGAGGGGCAGGGAGGGGTCCCGCAAGGTCTTCATCAGCTGCGCCACCCATTCCTTCACCTGCAGGAAGCAGAAGCTGGCGTTGCCTGCACACACCGGCGCTGCCTCTCTTGCCAGCGTGGCAAACACGAGGTGATGAGGCAGGACACCTGGACCACCCTTTGCCCCCTCACCTTGGTGCTGAAGTAGGGCTCAGGCAGGCAGTACCCGTTCATGACATTGGTGAGGTTGTCCAGCACGTTGCGGAGAACCTGGTGCTGCTTCTCGCCGGTGATGGAGAGGGTCTGCTCAGCTGGGAGGCCCCCTGTGAACAGCTGTGCCTGGAGAGAGAAGAAAGAGGTGGGCTGGCCCAAGTCCTCGCCAACGCAGGATGAAGGCCCCTGAGAGCTTAAGCTGCCCCAGAAAACAGCACAACCCCTCCAGCACCTGCTGTTGGTTAGATCCAGAGGAAGCACCCAACATTCACCTGCAATTCTCAGTGCCCCACCATAAGAAAAATGCAGAAAAACCTGGAGATGTAGACAGAGTGCTGGAGATACACTAAAACCTTGCAGGCGAGCTTCTGCGCGCTACGTAAGCGTGCAGGGGATGCTTACAGAGAGCAACACCATGGCATGCAGAGCAGCCACTCAAGTCCCAGCACAGCCACACACGCCATGGCCATGTGAGTGCCACCCTGTGCCAGCACGGGGCCACAGCCCTGCTGATGTCCCAGTCATGGAATGGCTTTGGTTGGAAGAGACCTTTACAATCCTCCGACCTCCTTTCAGGGAGTTGTGCAGAGCCAGAAGGTCTCCCCTGAGCTTCCTTTTCTCCAGGCTCAACACCCCCAGGTCCCTCAGCTGTTCCTCACCACACTCCTGCTCTAGACCCTTCCCCACCTCCATTGCCCTTCTCTGGCCACGCTCCAGCCCCTCAAGGTCCTTCTTGGAGTGAGGGACCCAAACCTCAAACCAGGGTTTGAGGGGCAGCCTCCCCAGTTCCCAGTCCAGGGGGACAGATCCTGCCCTAGTCCTGCTGGCCACGCTATCTCTGAGACAAGCCAGAATGCTGGTGGGCCTTCAGCCAGGGCAGCCCCTCCAATTTGTTCCCCAGCAAGTGTCCCTGGTACCCCATGTGATGCCGCTTGGGAGTGGACAGGAGGAGACAGCAGCACGGCTGACTCCTGGTAGACTTACGGGCTTCACTTTGGTGGGATCATCCAGCTCGAGCCGGGCTATGACACAGCCCGCTTCCAGCAGCGCGCCTGGCCGCTTGACGTAGTGCACTCGCCCGGCCTCCTCCACTGTCAGAGTCATGATGATCTTCATCACCTGGGCAAGGATCAGTGAAACGGTCACCAAGCAAGCAGTGCCCGCAGCAGAGCGCCTCGAGCATCACAGCACCATTGGTGGGTTTCATCTTTGCTGTCCTCCCACGTGGCAGGAACAGAGCTTCTCCAGGCCCTTCTGCAAAACTCACCTCGATCTCTGCAAAAACATTCCCCTCGGCCACGTGGCCACCATCATCCACCGTGTACTGCAGCAGCTTCCCCGTGGAGGGCGAGCGCAGCACCGTCGGGTCCTTCTCCTTCTCGAAGTCACAGGTTTTGTTGCCAATGGTGATCCGATATCTTAAGGAGAGGAAAAGGTCTCACCAACCTGCTGCTCATCAGTGAGGAGGGCTGGTGGGGGCCCACGGAGGAGGTACCTGTCAATCTCCTCCTTCATGTAGGTGGTGTAGCTGTTGCCGTCATAGGAGAGCAGCAGCCCGCCGTCGTTCAGCCGGTGCACGTCTATCTCGATGTGAGTGCGGTTCATGATGATGACGTACGTGGTCAGGGACTGGCGGGCAACCTGCGGGCAACGGCCAGGGAGACCCATCAGTGCAACCCACCCCCCAAAAAACACTTGCAATGACCTTTCTGGGGGCTGGTGGGAATGGCAGGGGTTGAGGAGCATCTCCCCATGCTCAGTGCAGGAGCACAGGGCTGTGCCAGGGTGGGCAGGAGGCAACAACCTCAGGCCGCACCAAAGAGCTGGTTCAACTCGCTGCCTGGAGCTGGTTTAACTCCTGGCTCACCTGCTGCTTTCATTCAGAGAAGGGAATTTTTACATGAAGTTCACTACCAGGGTTTAAAGGCAGGAAAAGGATGTCCTTTGTTAAACTCAGCGCAACGGGATAGAAGCATAGAATCATTTTGGTTGGGAAGAACCTTTAAGATCATGGAGTCCAGCCATTCCCCAGCACTGCCAGGACACCACTAACCCCTGGCCCTCAGCACCACATCTCCACGGCTTGGAAACCCCTCCAGGGATGGGGACTCCACCACTGCCCTGCCCAGCCTGGGCCAGACCTTGACCAACCCTTCCAAGGCAGAAATTTTTCCAAATGCCCAATCTAAAATGTCTGTCTAGTTAAAATGTGGTGATCAACCTTATTTTTATGTTGCACATTTTTAAAAGGACAACCTCATATTTATTCTCCTTCAGGACAGGAGTATATGTCCCTGTCCCTGTGTGGCCACCCCAGGAGAAGCACAGCCCAGCCCTCACCTGGAGAATGTACTTCACGCCCTCATAGATGAGCTCCACATCAACAATGTTGAGCAGGGAGTCTGCTGGCATCACCTGCCCCCTGAAACACAGCAGACATTGGGTCAGGTCCCACCAGCACCGCTTACTTCATGCGCCAACAGAGAGCCAAGCGTGTGAGATGCCAGCAGTGCTGCTGGCGTCAGGCTGCGGGAAGGTGACCGGAGTGGACAAGCACCTGCTTTACATGGCCCACGTGAGCGCCTTGTGAAAATGCATCCAGAGGCAGGTCAGACACCAGCAAAACACGCTCAGATAAGGGCATGGGGGAGAGCCCCGGGTGTCCTCCAAGGCTGGAGGAATAACCTTGACATTCAAGTGCAAACACAGAACCAAGCTGCGCTCAGCTGAGCCACCTTCTCTTGAAAGCTGCTGTTTCACCCAGTTGTTTTCCCAACTGTGAAATTCTTTCCCCTCTCATGATAAAGCAATAGCCAAGAGGTGGAGCTGCAAGTCGCAGCAGATAGCCCCGTTTCCCAGGCTCTTGCAGTGCCACACACCCTGCCTCTGGATTTCCAAGCTTTTGTAGCTCGCCCAGGGCGAGAAAAACTCAGGTCTCCATGCTTACAGGAGCCACATGGGCTGGTGGGAGCAGCCCTTTAGGACAGAATCCCACAATCCCAGCATGGTGGGGTTGGAAGGGACCTCTGGAGATCATCTCATCCAACCCCCTGCTCCAGCAGGTCACCCAGAGCAGGGGACCCAGGATCATGTCCAGGTGCCTTTGGAATCTCTCCAGAGAAGGAGACTCCACAGCCTCTCTGGGCAGCCTAGGCCAGGCTCGGACACCCTCACACCAAACAAGTTCTTCTTGATGTTCAGATGGAACATGCAATCCCTGTGACCCCCTGCACCCACAGCACGGCCGAGCCCCCATCGGGCAGCCCCCTCTCCACACCTCTCCAGCGAGTGCAGGAATTCCGTCATGCACGTCCTGAAGGCAGCATCCGCAATGTTCAGGGCACCGCAGACAACACCCAGCATCGTGTCCGGCTTCTCTGCCTGGAGGGAACAAAAATAACAGGATGTGGGTCTCGGAGCAGAAGGCAGCGGTGACCCTGGGGCAGCCGGTTTCCCTCACCTGCACTTTCTCGGCGATCAGATGGTCCAGCCAGCCGGTGTCTATCTCGTTGTTCTGGAAGCTCTCTGTCTCCAGCAGCTTTATCAGATACTCCACGGTGGTCCGGAAATCCCCACGGATAGACAGCTCTTTCAGGGCAACCACCATGTTCCTTTTAGGGAGGAAAACCCTTCATTAATGACCAACGAGGCAGCACTTGGTTTTCAGCGGAGGAACTGGGGAATCGCAGGGACCAGGGTGATGAGCTCCTGAGCCATGGGCACCCTCCTGAAACAGCCCCACAGTTTGCAGTGACTTAATAAACCACTTAAATACCCAAACCAGACTCATTACACATTGCACAGTTACTGAATGTTGCTGCTCACTGGCACTAAGCACGGACTTAGCTGGTCACTACAAGGTGTCGTTAAAGATCAGGTTGATGAAGTGGGGCCGTAGCACCACCACAGTCTGCAAACCTTGGCTTTGCCAAGATGGTCTCTGCAGCACAAACATGTGGTGGGACCACTCTGGTCCTCGCAGATAAAAGCCCCTTTTCCCAGCTCATGTACCGATTGTGAGTATTCCCAAGGACACCCTCTCTCCACACTCACGAGATGGCCTCCTCCCGGTTCTCTCCCCATGAGAAGCAGTGCCCAAACTGGGAATCAGCAAATTCGTGCAGCCCGCCGGCCGCCGCCACACTGAAGTAGCCCCAGACATTCTTGCTGCTGCGGAAGTTCAGCTCCTGCACCGTCCCTGAGCTGGGCTTGAAACCCTGAGTGAAGACAGAGCAGAAGACATGGAGAAACCAGACTCAAAATTCAGAAGGGGAACCCCAGTGCCATTTATCAGTCTCAATATGGATCTCACTGGTCCATGTATTCAACACCCATGAACCTTGTCCAGGTAGGGAGGACCTTGCCCAGCTCAACCCCATCTCCAGGCACAGGGCCAGGACATGGAGCCCATGTCCCCATCTCACCTCCTCGGGGTTCTCGCTGGTGATCCGGGCAGCGATGACGTGGCCCCGGGGCACGGGGGTGTTGGCGGGGATGTGGAAGCAGATGGGTGCGTCACCCCAGGGGCTCTCCCTGTACAGCACCCGGATGTCCTTGATCCTGTGCAAGGGGATGCCCATGGCAATCTGCATGGGAAACAAGGAGGGCTTCAGCTGCCACAGTAAGACTTTGGAATCAAAATGATAACCAGGAGACATCGATACATGGTCTGGATAAAGAGCGAGGGGAAAAGGCACCATGGTCCAAAGGAGGAGGGATGCTACACTGCAGCTGCCTGCATGCTGGTCCATGGGACAGCTTCCCTCTGCCAGGCTCCAGCCCAACACTTCTCCCCGAATCACACAGCTCCTCCACCTAACACCTCACGAAGCCGCCCGCGTGTGCTCAGGTACCTGCAGCTGCGCAGCAGGGAGGTTCACATCCGCGATCATCTCCGTGCAGGGGTGTTCCACCTGCAGGCGCGGGTTCAGCTCCAGGAAGTGGAAGCTCCCGTCCTCGCTGTAGAGGTACTCAACAGTGCCCGTGCTCACGTAGCCAACCGTCTGGGCCAGGCGGACCGCGCACTGCAGGAGAGGGAGAAACCACTGTGGTGGGTCCACTGCAGCAGAATCGGGGGGTCCTGAGCAAGATGGCAGCAGTGTCCTTCCATGGACCCGAGGAAACAAGCAGAGCTGGGGCTCCCTGCTCAGCTCAGGGGGTCCCTCCCACCCTTCAGAGCCTCAGGTGCCAGAAATGACAATAAACCCAGCAAAGGTGAGACCAGCTTCTCACTGAAATGAAAAAGCTGGAACCCCTCTGCTGGGAAGCCAGGCTGGGAGAGTTGGGCTTTTTCAGCCTGGAGAAGAGAAGGCTCCAGGGAGACCTTCGTCGCTGCCCCATCCCTGGCACCATTGCAGGTGAGGTTGGCCGGGGCTCTGAGCAACCTGCTCTAGTTGCAGATATCCCTGCTCACTGCAGGGACTTGGACGAGAGGAACCTTGAAAGGTCCCTTCCCACCCAAACCATTCCATGATGAAAAAATCCTGCTGCCCTAAGAACAGGGCCACCCACCTGCTCCATCACCTCAATGACAGAGGGTGCTGCGATGGTGGTAGGCGCCTCCTCGATGATCTTCTGGTGCCGGCGCTGGATGGAGCAGTCACGGCCGAAGAGAGAGATGGCGTTGCCATATTCATCGGCCAGCACCTGCACCTCCAGATGCCGCGCGTGCTGCGCCAGCTTCATCAGGAAGATGGGGGACCCGGGCGCCTCCGCCTGCACCTGCAGTGAGGGAGAGGGTTGGGCTCTGCCATTACCCCCCAAAATTCATCCCAGGATGGAGGCAGCCCCTGTGGTGAGCCCAGGGAGGGGAGCACAAGATGCCCAGGGTGGGAGCAGGACCCTGCTCTGTGCCCCAGGATGGGATGGGGACAGGGACTGGGGGTTTGGGACACCCCTCACCTGACGGAAGCAGGTACCAAATTCTTCTGCTGCTTCCACTTTCCGGATGCCTTTGCCCCCACCACCTTCTGCTGCCTTGATCATCAGCGGGTAGCCGATCCTCTTGGCCACCTGAGGTGGGCCAAGGACTGGGGTGACCAAAGTGCTTTGGACCCCAGCCCATCACCCTGACAGTCCACCCTGCCCCAGCCCCATGCAGCCCCACGCAGGATTGCCCTGAGCCCCATCCACTCAGAAGGACAAAGTGGTGTCACGTGCTGAGAGCCTGAAAGGGCTCCAAAGAGAAATAATGGTGGACAAGAGACAACCAGCTGCCCAAGGGCTCAGCTTTACCTCCAGGCCTTCTTCCACATCCTTCACGCAGCCCTTTGCGTATGTCTCTAGGGGGATGCTGATCATCTGCTGATGCTTCTCATCCTCCTCCAACCACTGGGCCACCAGACCTGCAGGCATGGTCATGGCTGTGGTCATCACCAGAGTGGCATGGCTGTGGTGGCATGCTGGCTGTGCTCAGGGAGCTGGGGACCTCCCATTGGCACATGCCATTTCCCCTGTTTCTATGCTCCAAAAAACCCCCTGTGCCCAAAGCAGCTCGGCTGCAGCTCGATATCTGCAGCCACTCTGGAGCCAGCTGGGCCATGGACCACAAGCTTGTGCCCAGGAGAGAAACGGGGGGAGTGGGGAGGGTGTGTGGGGCTGGGGAGAAGGCGCTTACCGCTCCCGCTCCACGGCAGCGTGGGGATCTCAACCGTCTGAGCCACGATGGTGGAAGCGACTTTGTCCCCCAGCGCCCACATGGCATCGCTGGGAGGCCCTTCAGACAGGGAAGGAAGAGGTGAGCTGGGCCAGCCTGGCCATCCCCACCACACAGATGCTGCAGAAAGCTACTCCCCACTGAGGTGGCACCATCAGCCCTTCTGCAAAGAGTAGGGGGGTGGGAAACCCCCCAAACCCACTGCCCAGCTCAGGATGGAGCTTGGTCCTTCTCCACGGGAAGCCCAGGCTGTCCTCTAGCTGGGCAGCCCATGAGGTCTGCTCCCACCCAACACATCAGCACGAGCATTACAGGGAAAACCGAGAAAAGAGCAGGATTCCTGGGACAGCTCCAGGAAACCCACCAGGGGAGCACCACACAGCAGGGTGGACATGCCAAACTGGGCATTGCCCAGCACGGGGTCCCTGGGGAGCGAGCGTGCGTGCACACGCTAGCCCGATGCCCGCTGCTCCCTCCAGCGCCGGGAAAGGCAGCGAGACCTTACCTAGGAAAGCTATCCCGTTTTTCTGCAGCAGCTCTGGCAGCTTGGGGTTTTCCGAGGCGTGTCCCCAGCCAGCCCACACCGCCTGGCACAGGAGAAAGAGCAGCACAAGCCATCACCTTCCTGTGTTGGCCTCATGTCACCCACAGCATCACACCCAGCTCCTCCGCAGGAAGGGATGTCAGCCCGTTTGAGTGCCTCTTCTTGGGGACTTCTTTAGATGATCTCCAGAAGTCACTCCCAACCCCTACTATCCGTGACTCTTCCCCACCTACTTCCCCTGGCAAAGAGGCAGGAGGCCCACGAGTAGCTGGCTACCTGGACCGGGATCCGTTTGGAAATGTCCACGATCAGCTCCACGTTGGCGTAGTTGTTGTTGTTGGCCCCGCCGGGGACGGGCACGTAGTGGTCTGCCATTTTGATGTACTCTGAAAGACAGAGCATGGTGGTGGTGGGAGCCAGTGCCCCGAGCTGCGCCCCACTCGCATGCTGCCCCTTGTACCCCCTCCCCAAATCTTCCATCCCGGGGAGGCTGGAAAAATTATTTACTCCCGGATCTGTCTGCACAGGAGGAAAGCGTGTGACCCTGGGCTGTGCAGACCCCCCATGTCTGCACAGGCAGCACCATGGGGAGAAGGAAAGGGCTGCCCCAGCTCCAGGGCGGGGAACATCCCTCGCTGGGATGTTTTTAGGAATTACCCGCATTAGCCTTGAGGTCCTCAGGGGTGACCATGACCACGAACCGAATGGCACGCTCGTTTCGGAACATCTCATAGGCCCAGCGGCGGATGGAGCGCATGCACTTGACGGCGGCGATGCCGTTGTTGGCGATGAGGACCTGGGGGAACGGGGATGTGGGGTCAGGCTGAAACCTCTCCTTGCTGCTAGGATGGGATTTAAATCCTATAGAGTAATCCACAAATATCTCAATGGTCATCTTAGTCACTGATTCGGGAGAAGACATGGATGTCCAATTGCTTAAGTAGACAACCCATAAGCCTGGATTTGAACTTCACTCACAAAGTGAAGCAAGGCTATCCATATTTTCTTGAGTCAGATCCCAATGATTATGTTAATATGATATTTTCTTGATAATCTCCTGGGCACAGGTGGTGAACAAAGCAGGACAGCCATGCTAACAGCCGGTTCTACGTGTTGGTGGAGCAGAAGGCTCCTTAACAGCAGCTCTGATACCTGGGACTGGGGTCAACGAAGGACAGGATTTAGCCTTCGTTTGTGCCAGCCACACAAAGCCGCTGCGAGCGGCCGCCGTGCCAAGGCGGCACTGAGAGGGTCATCGGTCTGAGGCTGGTGGACACAGCAGACTTGGGCAATGCTTGAGGATGCCACGACAAAAAGCAACACCCCACCACCCAGGCAAAGGCAGGGACACGTGAGGAAAGACCTTCTCGATGACGCGGTTGCCCCCGAAGCGGGTGACGAACTCTGCTGGCGAGGCCACGGTGAAGTCCCGCTGCAGATCCATCTTCCTGTGCTCGCGGCCCTTCTTCGCCAGGTGCAGCCCGGACATGCTAGGCCTGCGTGGGACACGATGGCCGCCGGTGAGGCCGTGGCCATGCGAGCAAACCCTGGGCAGGCATGACGAGTGTGCTGCTGCTGGGGCTGCCCCGGGGCTGGATCTGCACAGAGCCCAGCAGCAGTGGAGACCAGACCCTGTCCTCTCCACTTTTCACAGAAACAGAGAATCATTTAATGTTTTGGGTGGGAAGTGACCTTTCAAGCTCATCCAGTCCAACCCCCTGCAGGGAGCAGGGACATCTGCAACCAGAGCAGGTTGCTCAGAGCCCCGGCCAACCTCACCTGCAATGGTTCCAGGGATGGGACAGTGACCACCTCTCTGGGCAGCCTGCGCCAGGCTCTCACCACCACTCTCTCCATCAAAAATTTCTCCTTCTCTCTAGTCTTTTAGTTTCAAACCATCCTCCCAACAGGCCCTGCTCAAGGGTCCATCCCCATCTTTCTGACAGGCCCCTTGAAGCACTGAAAGGCCACGAGAAGGTCTCCCTGGAGCCTTCTCTTCTCCAGGCTGAACAAGCCCAACTGGCTCAAAGTCCCCCCTGCCCCGGACAAAAGCCTCAGGAGTTGCATTTCAGGGAACAGATTGCTCCTCAGGGTTTGTGGAAACATGCTTCATCCAGAGCACTAGTACCACTTCAGCCCAGCCATGCCCACCCCTGCACCACCAACAGTCCTGATTACAGCTGGGAACATGCCACGTTCTGCTCCAAGGGCTGAGGAACAACGGGGAGACTCCCACGGGGCCAAAACACAGCACGGAGCATGGACCTTCCCTTCCTGCCAGCATCATTACAGAGACAAACGCCCCTTTGCAGCAGCCCTTGGCTGCAAAGCCCCCACAACCCAGGAGGGCACCAGGAGCTGCCAGCTGGGTGGTGTGGGTGGCAAGGAGGTCAAGAGGCACATGGGATGGCACAGAGCATCCCTCCCCCAGCACCCAGAAAGGTAAGCAGGACTGCTGCCTCCAAAGCCCATGGCACGAGCAGCAGACCTCCGAGGGCTGCAGCTGGAGGTGCCCCTGTGAGACCCTCCCGAGCTGTGTGAGGGTCAAAGGGGAGCAGCCTCGCAAAGAACATGAGGCACCCACCGCTCCCAGCAGCCGCCTCAGGACCCACTCCCACACAGCCTGTGCTGCCAGCAGCTCCTTGCTGGACCAGACCCCATCCTGCCCATTCCACCACCCCAAAACACCTTCCCCAGCTCACTGTGCTGCCGGCCAGACTCACCCCTCCCATGGTTCTCCACTGAAGGCACTTCCACACCCTCCAGAGTCTATTCCCTGGTTCATAGCCCATCATGCATCCCCAGAGCAGACTGTGCCGGTGGACAGACAGACGGACAGACAAGCTCTGGCCCCAGCAGTGCTATAAGGCAGCCCTTGTGCCTCCCACTGCTGGCACAGGAGGGTCTGGCAATGCCAGCGGCCCATCGCCAGCGGGCAGGGACCTCCCCAGCACCCGGGCACACGCCTTCCCGCGGCTCTGCCCACGCCTTTAATCAGCTTTCTATTTTAATTAGCAGGCTCACATTCCTCTCACAACTCAGCCAGGTTTTGAAGCGTTGACGGTTATTCCATGAATGGGCTATAGATAAGCGGAGGACGAGGGACCAGCTCCCACCCAGAATGAGCAGAATTCACACGAGTAGCACGTGGCACATTTATTTTAAGGGGAGACCTTAGAGCAGCCTTCCAGTAGGTAAAGGGGGCCTGCCCTGTGCAGGCATCATAAATAACTGGAAACAAAGCACTGCTGCCCAGCAACTCCTGCCTGCTCTGCTCCCGGTTAAAAATAAAAGACCTTTGGCTGGGGGAATGTGTGAGACAGCCCAGCAGTGTCTTCTTGCCTAGCTGGGTTTTGGGTGGTTCCAGGGGGAATCGCTGCTGCTCGTCTGTGCTTTAATATGGGAGGAGCCAGGTGGGGTCAGGCTTTTCTCCCCAGGAACAAGTGACAGGACAAGAGGAAACGGCCTCAGGTTGCACCAGGGGAGGTTGAGGTTGGACACGAGGAACAATTTCTTGGTGGGAAGGGCTGTGAAGGGCTGTGCCAGGCTGGGCAGGGCAGTGGTGGAGTCCCCATCCCTGGAGGGGTTTCCAAGCCGTGGAGATGTGGTGCTGAGGGCCAGGGGTTAGTGGTGCCCTGGCAGTGCTGGGGAATGGTTGGACTTGATGATCTTAAAAGTCTTTTCCAACCAAAACAATTCTAGGATTCCCTCTGTGTGATACCCGGAGCAGGATGGCATCCCCCCATCGCAGAAGGAAAGCGAAGCTGGAGCAGAACCAGTCCTTGTGGGATCCAGCCCTGAGGGCACAGGGCAACCCTTGTGTGCACAAGTAAATGTGCGAGCGCTGGTGCCCCATGACAAGGCTCAGCTCACAGCTTTACACACACCCCACGAAATGTCCCCAGTGATGCTCACACTCAAACTGGGCACCTGGAAGGAGGGTGAGTGCAGAGAACACCAGCAGCACCCACTCCTGCCCATCCACACTCACCACCTCAACTGACCCCAGTCCCACCTTGCCACATGAGAAAATCCCTGTTTCCCAGTGTTGCCCTGTCCTGTGCCAACCAGAGCTGCAGCCAGGACATCATCGAGCCTTTCCCAGCACCAGGAGATGGTGCAGGGACAGTGAGAGGCAACAGAAAGAGAGGAAGCTGTGAGAAAACAGGAGCAATTGGGCAATTTGGCGGTAGCGCTGGGCATCGCGCTTGAAGGAACACCGTGCACTAAAAGCACTTTTCCCTTCCTGTTCTTTGGCATCCAAAAAACCCACTGCAACAGAGCAACCCCTGCCGCACTCCTCGCTGCCATCACACAGAGTGCTCAGGCACGTCTGCTCTTCCCGGGGTGCTGCCATCAGCCTTATTATCGAGGTTTTTTATGTAGCAGGATGGGGGCATCAACCTGGGGCTCTGAGAAGCACCCACACAAGCACCCGCATTTTAGCAACAGGGTCCCTGAGAAACACACCTGCAAAAAGCTCCCGCCTGCCCCAAAACAGGGCACCTTTACTCCACTGTTGCCCCACATATCTTACCTCATGCCAGTGGTGGGCTCCAGCTGGGAGGTCACGGTGGGGGGCTCAGTGCCAGTGCCCCCCGCCCCAGCCAGGCTGCTGCGCCGGCTGCCCACCCTGAAGGCCGTGGCCACCAGCTCATCATCGGAGGAGTTGTCCTCGAAGGAGCCCAGCACGAACTTGGTGAGGGCTGGCCGGCGGAGAGCAGCGGGGTTGTAGACAGCGATCTGCTCCTGCTCGCCCAGGCCAGGCTTGCCGGCCCACGGCGGTGGGGTGGGGGCCAGGGGGCTCGGCCGCGTTGGTGGCTTGGCTATGGTGGGAGCCCCTGGCTGCTCCGCGGGGCTCTGCTCCAGCTTCTCCTCCTTTCCCGGCTGAGGGTTGGACATCTTGGCCCAGATGAGCAGCACCAACAGCAGCAGGAGCAGGGTGGCCGGCAGCATTCACCTGCCCTGGGGAGAGGCGAGGAGATGGTCGGTCAGAGGGGACTCCCAGGGTCATGGGAGCAGGCCCCAAACACCAAGACCCCCTTCCCCCTCGCTCCCCACACCACAGCCCCCCCAGCGCCAAGCCAGGCCCCCATGGTTCAACCGCAGGCTCAGCCAGGGCTATTTTTACTCCCCAAAACAGGAGCAGCTCTGGCAGGGGGAACGATGGGGGCACAGCCCCGCTCTGCCTTGGCATGGCTGAAGCGGCCCCCGCCTCCCCCTCAGCACCATTAACGGTTGGGCTCGGTGATCTCAAAGGCCTCATGATTCTACCACCTTAAGGATGGTTTTGAGGCCCCCCCAGCAAGCCCAGCCCCTCAAACCAAACCCCAAATCTCTCCCTGTGATTAAAGCCGGGGGTGGTCACGAGGTTGAACCTCGGCAGCCCCCCCATGCCCCGGTCACTCACCATGGGTGCCACGCCCTGCGGGTCCCCCTCTTCCATGCCGGCAGGGACGAAGGCCGGCCGCGCCTGCCCGCTCCCGGTCCCGCTTCTCTCCGCCAGTCCCGCCGTCCCCGCTGGGCCCAGCGCCGGCTCGGTGCCAGAGCCCAGGCGAGGGCTGCACCGTGGGGGGAGCACATGGCCCAGCCCCCACCCCCCCCGTGTCCCCGACTCTCCCGGTTGCGTCACGGCCGCGTCCTCGCACGTGACGGTAACGTCAAGCTGAAATATTTCCCAGCTAACGTGCCTGGCAAAGCTCTGCTGGAGGCGAGGGTTCGGCGTGGCTGGCCAGGACACCCGATCCTTGGGGGACAAAGGTATCCTGGCCCCATGCCTGGTCACGGGGATGAGGAGAAGGACAAGCTCCTGCAGCTTTGGCTCCCCAGGGACCCACCCAGCCAGGGCAGCACCTACCCCAGGCAACCCCCTGCGTCGGTCCTACCACTTCAGATCACACCACAACATAAACAAAGTAGATTTTTATTTAAAAAACAAACCAAAAGGGGAAAAAAAAGCCCTAAACAAAGAACCACAGCCACGGAAAGTGTCAGCTTCACTTGTACGCTAGTGTTACCTATCGGAGCACATGCCAGAGGAAGGGTTACAGGGGTATCCTACAAACACAGACGCAATTTCCAAAGGAACAAGGCACTTCACTTCCATTAAAGGAATTACGAAGTCAAAGCTGGACTGGAAACCCAGAAGTGCAAAGTCCAACCTTGTCTTCATCCTGGAAGACCCAACAGTTTTCAACAGTGGCTAGAAACCTCAGTTTGCTGAAGGCAAAGCACAAAACTACCTCTGTTTTAAGATCTTAAATTATTATTATTTAAGATCTTATTATTTAAGATCTTAAAAGATCTTAAATAATCTGCAACTCTCAGCCCATCAGTTGGCAAGGTCCTGATGACCAAACCTTCTCTGCTGCCATCAGTAGGTACCACAAAGTTCACGGTCACTGCAGCTCACCTGTCATCCAAAGTCATTAACACACCTAGTAAGAACCTAAAAACTTCTGGTTTTCCTCTCTGAACGCCAACAAAAAGCTCAGAGCATGACCAGAGCCTCGCTCACAGTCTCCCCTTGGCTGCTGGGGGGATTTAACCTGAAATGTTGAGGGTACGGCTACACCAAGCAACACTTCTGCTCTTCACAGTCCCAAGAGACCGTAATTCTAATAAATCTACTCATCTGCAGCAAAAAGCTAAAACTAAAACCATTTGCCTTTCTTCCCACGGAGTCAGCTCCAAGCCTCCCAAGTAAGAAACGGGACTTGAACAGCAGGAGGAGGCACAACGGGGTATTTACAAAAGCTGAACAGCTTCACCTCTAGGAATCGACAGCCCAAGAGCCTGAAAATACGTTCCCACTAGAACAAGAAACAAATTAATGGAGAACTTTTCTTTTCTTGGCTTCAAACTAAGCTGAGCCCTGTTCAAACAGCAGGAGTTGTCCATGTAACACCCCAATCCGCTCTTTAAAATAAAGATTTAAAAAATTAGAACATCTCAGTAAGTTGGGTCATTTGCTACTCGATCAACACCCAAAGAGCAATTCTCAGTAACCAGCCGAGCCCTGACGCAGGGGCCATTTCCAGCCCTTAGCCCCCAGCAGCTCCTGCGCGCAGCTCAGAGTGCTCGCCAGTCAATCGGCTTCTTCCCGGATTTCTTCAGCAGTTCGTTTGTCTTCGAGAAGTGCCGGCACCCGAAAAACCCTCTGTTGACGGAGAAAGGCGAGGGATGAGCCGTCTGCAGGACATGGTGGCGTTTCTGTGGAGCGTTAGAGGAAACCCCTCGTTAGATTGGTGTCCCTTCGCTCCCCGGACAAGGCTGGTGGCCTCTGTCTCCGCCATGGTGGGATGTCCTCTCCACACCTCCTCAGCCACCAGCCAAACAATCGGCCATGAGGCCCAGGACTTTTGTCCCACTGAGCAGAGATGGATGGACCGTGGAAAGCAGCAGTAACACCCTGGGCCAGTTTTCAACTGCTGCAATCCTGACAGCAAATTTTATATGTATTCATGAGCCTTTTCCTAGGAAAAAACCCCACATTTCTGTCCTCAACCGGGCACTTTTCTGACAACAGCAGGTCACACTTGCTCCACTTCTGTTGCTTAATTCTGGCAAAGGCTAAAGTGGAACAGATGGGCAACTGAACCAGAGTTCAAGCTGGGTGAAAACCCCAAATCTGTGAGGGAAGTGCCCTCTAGTGTCCACCCAACCAGAGGAGAAAAATGAGTGAGAGGGAAAATATGAGAAGTAACCAGTACCCGGTCAATGGAGCTGCCTTTCTTCTGGGCGTAGGCTCCCCACAGCATGAAGACCACGCCGTGCAAGTTCTTGTTGAGCCAGGACACCACCACATCTGTGAACTGCTCCCAGCCTTTCTCCTTGTGGGAGGTGGCCTGGTGAGCTCGCACCGTGAGGACAGCGTTGAGCAGGAGCACTCCTGGCAAACAGAGCAGATACACAGAGAGTGGGACAACAATCCAAGCGTTGACTGCTCATTTCTGCTTCTCCCAAAACACGATACATTCCATGTTCACTCCCAGGGCCCTGCTTAGCAACAGACACTCAGAATTAATTTTGTCTTTCGCAGATGGTCTGTTTTCAACCACAGGTCTGGTTTCTAGATGGGCTTTTTTACAACCTAGAGCAGACTCATTACTGGAGCATCTATTAACTCACCTTGCTTGGCCCAGCCAGTCAGATCCCCGTGACCAGGATGAGTGAAGTCCTCAATATCCGTGGACAGCTCTTTGTAAATATTTTCTAAACTGCAAACAAAGACCACGAGAAAATTTAAAATACGCACATTCAAAGAGCAAACAGCAGCACTTGCTGCTCTTACGCTAGGCAAGAAGGGCACTGATTTTAATCTTATCACCCAAGATAATAAAGCCATTTGTAGAAGCAGGGTAACAAGGACCTTCCTTGTTACCTGCCCCATACGGACCTGGGGAGGAGTGGCTGGAAAGCTGCCTGGTGGAGAAGGACCCGGGGGTGTTGATGGACAACCAGCACATGAGCCAGCATGTACCCAGGTGGCCAAGAAGGCCACCAGCATCCTGGCCTGGATCAGAAATGGTGTGACCAGCAGGAGTAGGGAGGTGATTGTGCCCCTGGACTTGGCAGTTGTGAGACCGCACCTTGAGCGCTGTGTCCAGTTCTGGGCACCACAGGACAAGGATATTGAGGTGCTGGAGCGGGTGCAGAGAAGGGCAGTGAAGCTGGTGAGGGGTCTGGAAAGCATGTCTTATGAAGAGCAGCTGAGGGAACTGGGGCTCTTTAGTCTGGAGAAGACAGAGGAGACCTTATTGCTCTCTACAACTACCTAAAAGGAGGTTGTAGCGAGGCTGGTGTTGGTCTCTTCTCCCAAATTACTAATGATAGAACGAGAGGAAATGGCCTCAAGTTGTGTCAGGAGAGGTTTAGATGAGATATTAGGAAGAAATTCTTTACTGAGAGAGGGGTTGGGCACTGGAACAGGCTGCCCAGGGAGGTGGTGGAGTCACCATCCCTGGAGGTGTTTAAAAAAAAAGTAGATGGAGCACTTGAGGCGATGGTCTAGTGGCTAGAGAGATGTTAGGATGAAGGTTGGACTTGATGATCCTGGTGGTCCCTTCCAACCATCATGATTCTATGATTCCCTTGTGTGCCTGGATAGAAGCTCAGAGGGAAGGTCTCAGCACCACCAAAACCGCAAATTCACGCCCAGCACGCTCTTCCAAATATCAGACTATAGATTAATTTTGCAGTGATGTTTTTCTAGGCGACACACAACTCAAATTTCAGTTGTCACAATTCCCATTAATTATCTGACTCTGTGGTTTACAACCACAAATAAGCTGTAAACTAAAGGGGGCTCGAAAATTGAGCGCTGTCATACCTGGGGGGAGGCGGAACAGGCTTCTGGACACTGAAGCAGAGCCCATGAGCTTGATTAGGTCCATGATACGGATCTTGGCCCAAAATGACAACCTTCACCTGAAAGCAGACCTTTGTTAGCACTGAGTTATTGTCAGTATTACTCCCAAAAGAGGGAAGGAAAACAAAAAGCTTATAAATGAGCTTTATCCCAAAAAACAAACACACAGACAAAAACGAAAAACCCCAGAGAACACCAGGAACTGAAGTTAAATCACTGGCATCTCATGATAAACAAGTTACAGAACACAGTCCCTGCCTAACTCCGAGGATTAACGTCACCACAGCTTTGCCGCCAAGGTTATGAAGAGATGCTGAGTGCAGAAAACCAACATTTTCCAACAGCCACAATAAAACACCTTGTGACGATACTTTCCAATTAATTTCCTCACGTTTTAGTTTTATGCCACACTCTGTGTGATATTTTTGGCAAAGCTTATTGGCAATAGAATTACTTTCAGTTTTTAATAACTTTTAAAGTTTAGCTCATTACAGTTCAATTAAAAAAAAACAAACAAGAGACATATGGGATGCATAAATCAAGCACCGCATTAAAGTGGAAACAGGCTCAAAAGTCCAAGTAAAATTTTAAAGGAAATTCTGTGGCCGGTGAGGGTAATAAAGCAATAAATCCACATTTCCGTATCAGAGATGAAAGAGAAGCCAGGATTTACAAGGGATGTGAGAGAAGCAACAGCAACCACGCCACACGTAACCAACGCTTGTAAGACTGAACATCCCATCAAGGTGTTTGTGCATCCAGCTCACTTTAAACGCACCAGCAGCTGGAGAGATCATCCCCAACGTCCTGATCTGAGCTAGAACAGA
>VZZY01018524.1:0-157858 GCA_013400335.1 Eurystomus gularis
TTGGCTGAAAAAAACCCAAGCCCAATATAAACTCTTAATGTGAATTTAATGTAACAAGATGATGTCATAAAACTTAACAGGGAAAAATTCCCATTAAAAGGATGAATGAGGTCTGAGCCTGTGTAACTGAGTGTAGAGTTAAACCCACTGGAAAATACATCTGATAAAGACTAAACAGTAGCTGCAGGATTTGACCTAATTTTTAGATCAGATAATAAAGAGGTGGTTAAGACAAATTGCTCTGAGCCCATGTGCATAGAGCAACCTCAGTTTTCATTTGCTCCACTTTGGTGTAGCCTCAGAAACTTCACAATGTTAACCCATGTTGTCCTTGAGAAAATATAGTAAGAATATAAGCCCTAACTTTGCTGCCAGGTTTTGGGCTTGTTGAAAACCTATTAGAAAATAGCAACTTTTTCTGTAATTTCTGTTACTCAGTCTTTTTTGGTGTAATCAATGTGGGTCACATCTTCCTTTATTCATTACCTTAAAATCAGAATTTTTAAAAAATTATTTTAAAAAGCCCTGATCTAGTAAGGAACTGTGCTTGTTAATCTTTTCTATAATTTGATACTAGTTTCCTATGTACCTATCTAAAAGCCTTTTTCCCCCAGACATTTTTTCAAAGGAATGTAGCTAATATATGCATGTCAGATGCTGTATACAGATAAGATAAATGCAGTACAGAAAAGTAGACTAGTTCACTTAATGGTTTCTCTCTACTTACACAGGGTATGCAATCATACAAAGAAACAGATATGAAAAAAAGTAAATCACAGATTCTTTACTGACACTCGATTATCTCACTTTTTGGTGCTGGGGCCCAAGCTCCAATTGCTGTATTGCCTTTTTTTCCTCTCTTCACACACCTAATCCAAGCAACTCTGTGAGAACATGTTCCTGTAGCCACCAAGGCATTAGAGCACATTGCAATAGATGCAAAGTTGGGTGGATGTTGAGAGAAGGAGAGAGAGCTGGGAGGGATATCAGTTGAAAATTTTAATAGGAAGGTACATCCAAGATATGCTGTATTAAATAACCCCAAAATGTGTTTTGTGCACTTAGATAAGTGTATATGAGAGTTAGCAGAGAGAGGACCTTAATTCCTTCCTTGCGTACCATTTAAGTTGCTACTAATTGATGTCTGCTGCTTGTAGTTAATAAAGCGATAAGTGAGGCACATGGTCTTGAGCTGAGATGACTGAAGAGAGAACAGCAGATCACAGAAAGGGCAGCAGAGAAGTTAGCTGACCATTTAATGTTTGATTCTATGACCCTGCTTTTGCTCCCAACAGGCATGTTTCTCTACACTTCCCAAATTAACAGGCGTGACTGACCCCCAAACTTAAGGATGCAGTTGCAACAGTAGTAAATACAAATCACATTGCTTTGTAATAAAGAGCTAAGACTTTATAAATTAAGATGGACTTGACTTCACTATTAGTGCCATTTAAAAAAAAAACCAAACAAAACAAAAAGAATCCCCCTTATTCAATTTACATTCATTTAATCCCTCAGTAAAAGCCTCGAGAATATCCTACCTACACTGTCATGCCTAAGAAATATATTGTCTTTCAGTACAGTCTGCTTAGTGCTTGATGGTGAAACACAGATGCAGTCAGGAAGTTAATAAAATTTTATGTATATTTTGTTAGTTACTGGACAGCTGTGTGAGTCAGTTTAGCGTATCAGAAGACTGACAACAACAACATACCACATTTATACAAATTATTTTCTGGTTTTGGGTTTCAATGTGTTACAAATTCATTTCCACATACAAATTTCAGTGACCACCTGATGTTTCTAGTGTCTATCTTTGGTACCTTTATTTTATCTGGCATCTAAAAAGGCATCTGTTGAGTTTAGGTCATTTAAACTTTACATTTAGATTTATTTGAAAAGCAAGAATTTTGGATTCCATCTTCAAAAAACAAATAAAATAATGAATAGAATTAAGTTTGTAAGTTAGTTTGCAGGTTAAGCTTGCAAAGAAAACCAAGAAATGTTGAGCTATCAAATAAAAATATAAGAGGAGGAGAACAATGTGATCAGTATACACCTGGGAACCCATCTGCTCAGTGAATTCTTGATAAAGTTTCCTTGCTTGTATTTTTTACAGTTGTATCAATACCGAATGTGTTGAGTGAGTCGTTCTTCATTATAAGCATAGCCCACATGGAAGCCGTGTTGTAAAAGAGTGTTTGTCTTACTAGCACCTAGCTGAACTAGCTTAGAGCTAAAGAGAGGAGAGGAAAAAATGTTTTTTCTGCAGACATGCAGGTGGTGAGTCTCCAGGGAGTCATCAGGGTGCAATACTATCCCCAGCTGGCTGAAGATGCCATTGGCAAAATGAGGAACTGGCAGGTGTGCACCTCCCATTTGCTCAGGCTGTAAGTATGTAGGAAATAAAAGAGGAGAGAAGATCCTGGGCTCAGGCAAAGCATCTTGGAGGTTGTAGCCTGGCAAGCAAAGGATGTTCCTCACCTCATTCTGTACCTCAGGTCAACAGATGTAGCAGCCTGCATCCCCAAAACATGTTGGGCACTTCCGAGAAGTCTGCTTCAGTCCCCATCAGCTGCTCAGCTATAAAAGTTGATGCTGCTTCTTAGCTGTGTGGGATGGCAGCTGGAGGCCTCGCTCCCTGGGCTGCTGGAGGGCTACAGACAAGCTCAGCCCAACCCACAGGCTGGCAGTCATCTTGAGAGAGGGGTAAGCTGCACTGTCCCTGATGTTCCTCTCAAGGCTGAGAAGGTGGCTGGGGCAGCCTTGTGATGCTGCAGCATTTGTCTGTAGGGCTGGCCAGATGTGAAACAGCCCCTCTATAGAAGGAAGAGTATCACAGGGTTGTGTATTGAACATAAAGACGGGGTTTCTAGGTGTTGACTTATTTCCTCTGTCCTCAGCTCCATCTGCTAGTGCTTGGGCCGGCTGAGAGTGCAGCCCTGTCCAGCTGCAGTCTCTTCCCATGAGCAGCAGTGCATTGAAGGAGGGCAGAAGGCTTTGATCACCATCAGTGAGCAGCTGATACAGCAGGGCACTCAGCAGGGCGAGGCACCACACTTACAAAAGCAACTGATGGAGGTTTCAGGGGGATCCCCCGGGTTACAAACTGGTGGCACTCCTGTGACTGTCTCAGTGGAAATCTGGTGTGATCTAATTAACAACAGAGAGCTGAAACTACACAAGGACAAAAATGAAAAAAAGGAGTTTTTTGTCCCCGGCTTTTCTATTACTTATCCACCAGTGTGGCTGATCCCCGCACAAAGGTTGTAGACTCAGCTGTGAACCAAAAAAAGAGGCCCAAGTAAGCCTGATAGCACATGGTTTCTTACATTTAGAATTGCAGTCTAGTCTCTATCTAATGCCTTGTTTTCTGAAAAAGTGTCTCTTAACTCCAGCTGCATCATGGAAAGTGATGGAAGTTGAGCAGACCAATTAATTGTTTTTCTGCCTGTGTATTTCTTATTAGGCTAGGTAAAATTAAACCAGCATTCAACCTTGCCTCTTGAGATCACACTCAGTGGTAGGAGGTAGACTTGAAGTAGAGAGCTTGGCTACCTGTTGATCCTCTAATAATGGTTAAAATAATACCAAGCCATATCCCCTTTTGTTCCTAGTGTTTTACTTTCATGTTTTGCTTATGATATGTTTGGGTTTATATGGATGCCTGTATATACCTACCCATAAAAAGCAAGCTGTTTTCTATATGGAAATGTGTACTTCTTGTGAAGGTCTTTTCAAATTCTTAACACTTTATTTCTCTGAAAGTGTTCACCAAATGTACTTCTCTCAATGGGCACAGTTAATATGAAAGTTGGATAGAAAATAATGTAGTTTTTTCTTTTTGTGTTCTTAAAGCTTACTCATTTTTTGAATTGTTATAGAAGGAAGGTTGACTTTGCAGTTACTAGAAGGAGCACAGTCTTTAAAGTCTACCAAGCGTAGAACTCCATCTTTCCCTGACAGTAATGCTGCATTATTCTGTTTGTTTCTGGTTTACATCTAATTCCTGGCTGACAAGTGTCCGTTTTTCATTCTTATTCGTTAGTCACCCTTGTATTAGCACTGCCTTGAAGGCATCTGGTCTACCTCTTATCACATTTCTCAGAAATTACAAAAGATCCATAAAGTTTTACCCACTCACCCATCACAGTAAAACCCAAACCAGCAGAGAGATAAAATATATTTTATTTTAAAAAAAGAATAGGGTTATTCTTTGCTCTTTCTTAGGAGCTGACAAGTAGAAAAGGAAGTGGGGAAATGCCATGAGTTCCTACAGAAACTATTAGGTTTAGCTAGCGAAAATGAAACTTCTGAGTGGTTTGTAAGCTAAAAATGCATTAAGCATAAAAGCAAGTCATTTAGCAGTACATTAAAATTGAGATCTAATGCCCTTCTCCCCAGAAAGCATAGTGATTCAAGAATAAAGGTAACAATATGGTATACACTATGATTCTGATTTCCCATTATACTAATTCAGTTTTATGCTTGTGGAAATTCTCTCATTTCAATGCAGCTCTGAATGCAGCCATCTGTCCTTACCAGAGAGGATTGTGCAGGAGTATTTCAGGAGTCTTGGAGGAAAGTCTCATCTTAAGTATGCTGTAAATGTGCTGCGATATATGCCACAAGAGCCTGCTCTGAATTTACTAAGACTGTGCATTAGGAAAGAAAATAGAATCCAGCTCAAGGTGGCAGATCAGAATTTAAATTCTTCTCCTTAGTTTCTTTTTGTGAAGGCAGCCTTGAAGGGAAGTTGGAGGCAGGGGACAATGTCTGATGGGGTGCAGGCTGTCCCATGAACCTGATTGTGGGAGTCCACACCTGGTCTGAGGACTCAGGGATGGACCTTAGCTTTGAGTAGATAATGATGTTTTCCTGAAAGAGCCTGGGAAGCCCTGAGGCTGAAGAGTCCCAGGGAGTGAAGGAGATAGGAGGCCTAACGAGCAAATTCCACAGAACAGCAACCTGGCAAGAAGTCAGTGGTCAGAGTAGGAGGAACAACAAGAACACCAGCCAATCAGCATGTGTAGGGAGAATGGACTGAGCTATCCTACAATAAGGAGAGCTTGAAGAATATGTGTTACCAATTAGAAATTGTTGCTAGGTAAAAGATATACACAATGTAACCAATAGTGGAATAACTTGTACTGCGTGCTATGCCAAAGAGATTATAAAAGAGTGATGTTTTACTAAACCTAACAGTGACATCTCCACCTGCAAGCTGAGTGAAATACATGAGAAAAACAAGATGGACCCTTCAGCATCACTGCCCACCAGGACTTACTCCACTCCAGAGGAGATGAGCTGTGACAGCAATATTACCTGTGTAAGGAGAGGGAGAGTACTGCTAACACAGACAATCAGGATTATTCTACATTACCAAAGTAATAATGGAAAGAAAGTGCAACGGCCTTTCTCTTCTGTCTCTCCCTATTGAAGGTGAGAGTTGAGAAGGCTCGCTCTCAACGTCACATTAACAGGGCTGCTGCTGACCTGAGGCTTTAATAATTCACACAGCCTTTTCATAGACAAAGAGGTCCTGACCCAGAATGGATCAAATGTTTTATTGTTTTGCTTTTTCAAGCATGTTTTCTAAAGATTGTTAAAACCTTTTTTTTTTTTAATGGGATGTGTTAATGGGATGTATTTTATTCTTCTTTGACCATTCTCTGGAAAAAATGTATCCCTTCTATCCTTCCTTGCAAGCAGTTGTAACTTATATGACACTTTGAAAAATTGAAAAATGTTATTGAAAATGCTTTGCTTGGAAAAGATCCAAAGTTTCTGAGTACATTAGCAAGCTCACCCACTCCTGGTCGGCAGTGTGAAGTTGCCATGATGACTATAATTATTAAATGGCAAAGAAAGCTGAAAATTGAAGAATTAGAAGGATGTTGTTTTTGTCCACAGAAATCGTAGCAAGAGCCTTAGGAAAAAAAGCAGTAATTTTAAAACCCATTGTTGTCCCAGCAGGATGTTTCATGATAGCTAGAGCAGGTGATGAAGTTGTTTGTCCAGGCCCTCTGTTTCTTAATCACTTAGAAGAACACCTTGTTAACTTGTTTGTCTTTTACAACCAGTAAACCTTATGCTTGGTTAGGTAAAACCTGCCCTGCACAGCGGCCATCTGTAGCTATTTGTAGGTAGCATGGCTGTGGCAGGAGGTGATGAGTAGTCCCGGCAGGATAAAGCTGTAAACACGTGGGAGGGAAGAGCAGAAGAGGATATGGGAGCTCCCAGTCTTGTAAACACACAATGGTGTACTTCTGGTTTTTTTTTTCTTCCCCACAAATTCGTATCATTTACTCAATAGTAGCTAATGACTCCTTTGAGAACCTTACTGTCTATTATGTCAAGGCCCCTGTGTTGGTTTAGTAAGAGCTGTGGGGTAGCCGAGCCACGCGGCCGGCTGCTTCTCCCCGCTCCCTCCCCTCTGCCGCGGGCCGCAGACAGGGAAGAAGAAAAATAAAAGATTTAAAAGTGCCTTTTTGAGTTGAGATAAGGAAGGTTTAATATATATATACATATATAAAAGAAAATAGCATATAATGGGAACTTTGCAGTTAACAAGAACAATACTAACAGTAAGAAAAGAGCAATACAAAAAAACAATACCAGAGAACAACAGCGAGGGACCGAACCCGAGCGAAGTTCAAGGCGAACTGAGCTCCAACTGAACCGCCCCCAACGGAACTGGCCCCTCTCCGGGGCTGGCCCCGGGGCATGACGTCAGCATGGTATAGAATTACCTGGCTCCACACAAAATTAACCCTGTCCTGGCCAAACCAGGACAGCCCCTTCTTAGTGTGTTTTTTAGTTTGTGAGTGATTGACCCACTTGATTCCAATGGCACCATTAAAGCGTCCGCACACAGCAAGGCTCTGTGGGCAGGGGGAAGCTGGGGGAGCTGAGATCTCACGGGGTTCATTTTACCTGCAGCAGCCCCACTGCAGCGGTTCCCTGGGAAAAGGGGCTGTCCTTACCCAGAAATTCCACCTGTTGACAATAAAGAGGTTAAAGGGGGATTTTTTACTGTTCCTACACATTTCTAGCCTAATGCTATTTATTTTTTTATGCACTAAAATTTGAGGCTTTTTTTAAAGGCAAGTGCTTCATGAGAAAGACAATTATTGTTCACGTGAGGCTGTGGAGGTCTTCAGAGCTCTTAATGTTTCAGGAAGGTAGGCAGGACAGTAAATCAACGTGTCAAGGAAAAATTTCAGATTATTATCTATCTAATCTGCCTCTGCTGTCTTCATTCCTCCATATCTGAACACCAGAAAGCTATTATTAATATGCTATTTATTACTGTGCTTTTATGCTTCTATTACCAGCATGATACCGTTCTCATTTATCCTCAGCCATGATATTAGAGCACAATATGTCTGTTATAATTGTCTGCACTGTGCACGTATGTGTACCTGCTAGATGCACTAGGGTGTACCTGATGCGGAGGTAATTCTTTCCTTTTGAAATACCTGTGAAACTAGCAATAATATGATCATATGGGTACTGCTAGCAATATAACTAATTTAATTGCTAATTTAAAGCAAACTGTATTAACCTAGTGTTGTGTGTTCCCCGGGTACCCATCAAGCCTATAGGATGTGTGAGGAGCCTGGGCCAAAGGAAGAATGTCACATCCCAAGAAACCCACTAGCTCCTGAAAGAACTGCTCATTTCCGTGTATAAATGCAGAAGTACAGCAAACCAAAACTCAGCATTTTGTCCTTGTAATTACTCCTACCCATAGAGCACTTTGAGGGTTTTGGGTTTACTCAGATTGAGCTGTATGACCCAAATGTCCCCTGGTTAGCTTTCAGAGAGGGTGAAATGCAGCTGGTGGGCTGGTGGTGCTGAAGCTGGCAATGCAATAGAAGCTATGTACAGGTGTTGGACACTGACCTAATCTGGCCAATTGTCTTGCTGTGGTCACTCTCACTTGAGCAAGCCTCACTGGTGTGGAATAACGCCAGTGTGACAAGGATGCTGGCAGGCACAGTCTGGTGAAGCTTGGCATGGCATCATAAGACATGATCACTTTCAAATGTTTGCCCCTCCTTTTTACCCTAAGTTGTCGGGTGTTGTATGTTAAAGCCCCCTCCATCAACAACTGAGGTTAAAGTGGTGGATTTTGTAGCGAGATGGCTGTGACATTAACATGTGCTTGCTTTTCACAGAGGGTAACCCAAGCAGATAGCTGGAGGCAGTAATTTCTCATATTGCCACAGTAAGGTCTGTCAAAGCTTATCTTTCTGTGCCCTAAACTGTGGCCATAAATCCAGCCCCATCCGAGGGGGTCTCAGCATTCCTGCCCTGTGTGCGAAGGGAGCAGGAATGCCAGTGGCTGTGAGGGAGTTTGGGGTTGCTCCTCTCATGCCTGCAGAATAGAGGAAGAACTGAGATGCCTCAGTTTCACTAGGGAAACACATGAGTTTAAGGACATTAGAAGTCTACCACATTATCAGCTTAAGTTAAAATCAGCATCTCCAGCTATGAGAGGTTTTCCATGGTACAGTTAGATTGATCTTTAATACCAGGTAGTTGAACACCTCCATTTTCCCAAGAGATGGAGGTCTCATGCTGTCCAAAGGCAAGTTTCAGAGGAGCTGATTTTGGTGTCAGACACTCCATCTCCTTTTCCATCTGTGCATTCACCTGCCCCAGGTTTTGCCTTTTGGTAGTGCTGAGGCGATTCCTTGTGGAGGTCAGCTATAAATCAGATCTTGGAGGTAATCTAGATGAAAAATAACTCTTTAGATGGTTTCTTTGTAAACTGGTTCAATTCAGTGATCTGTTTTCTACCACAGCTGCAGGTTATGGCTTCAAAATATGAAATATTTGGCTTTCAAATTGTTCCCATATGACTCGTTTCCAGTATGATACAAGTATTTGTGCAACCTTGCCATGAGCTGGCATAGGGAGGTGGTCTGACTTCAGCACAAAAAGTAAAACAAAAAATACCTTTTTTTTGCAAGTTTTTTTTTAAAGTCAGGCCAGCTTTCTGATGCAACTTGGAACATATCCCCATGTCCATTTGCAGCAGGAGCCAGCAGCAGGGAGAAATATCCCCAGTCGCTAATGGGGCTGAATGCTGGGTTCTCCAAAACCCTGTCCTCCCTGGCACAGCAGAAAGGCTGCCAGTCCATGGCAGGAATACAAAGCCAGTGGTAAGGCGGGAACTTCTCAAGTCCATTTTACCACCAACACAAAGCTATTACAGAAGTGTACAAAAAAGCCAGTGCGCACAACTGTCCAGTATGATGAACGGGTCCAATGTTTGGAGGCACATTTAGTGCCCTCTCTACCCGCCATATTTCTGTGGTGCTGTGCAGGGATCCAAGCGCGGTTCAGCTCCACATTACAATTATTATTATTACCTATTTTGTGCTATAGGGATAATGAGAAGGTGAAGACAAATTAGCTAAAGCTATAAAGTTAATGCTTGTAAACTAGAAGTACATTAAATTGCAGCACGAGCATTTTCATCCATGAGTTCAAGGCAACTCAGCTTATGTGCTGTAGTTTTACAGATATATTTAATTTTCAATAGTTTTCTTTAGTAGTTCACTGGCATAGTCTACCAAATGTAAATTATCTATCTGAAGAAGGGACTTGTTATGCTTTTTATTCTGTGTCTGGACATGACCTTGCACAGTGAGGCCTTGGATCCGCGCTGGGTTCACGTGCTCTACCACAATATAAATAATAAATCCACTGTGAAACCTTTGACTGCTTAATGTTGGAATGAAGTGAAAATATGTCTCAATCTTTTTTAAGTGCTTCACTTTCCAGGGAGCAGAAATGCTATTTTCTCTGTTTAGAAACTTCTCTCGCATTTATGCAGAATGGCAATCAAATGTACTTTAAACAATCAGCTATTAATACTAGTGATTCTTTTTCTTCTCCTTCTCCCTTCCCAGATCTCCGGAAAACTTTTGAACAGGAGCCCTTGGGGAAAGAAGTGTCACTGGAGCAAGAGGTCCTTCTCCAGTGCCGTCCCCCTGAAGGCATCCCAGTAGCTGAGGTGAGCAGCAGCAGCAGTGTCCTGGCACTTGGAAATCCTAAGGCCTGATCGGTGGCTAATGGTGCAGTGAGTTAGGGCATGGCATGATGAATGGGTGGCAATGGAGAGCTGACTGCTGCTTGTAGACGAGATTGATCAGGAGCTGATTAATGGCTTTGGATGATGGTGCCTTGCTGGGCAGAGCTGCAGGCGGTTTGGTTTCAGCATTTTCTTCCCTTTCAAAAATCACACTTATATCTGGCATTCATAGGACACATAGCTGGTGGAGCATATTAATACCAGCCTAATATCTTTCTTTTTCCTTTTAAAGAAAAAAATACACGTCACTTATTCTGAGAGGCACCTTTAAAGACTGCCAGATTATATTTCCCTCACTCATGCTCATGTGCGCACCAGTCAGCCAGCTCGGCACCAGAGTCTGTACCGTGGTCCAGTATGGGCTCCCAGGTGAAGCAGCATGAGGTGGGGGCAAGTAGGGGATGTGTCTGCCTCGTAATCCATCTTCAGGGGCTTACCTTGTTTTCCTACTGTCATTTAAGTAGACCCAGAGTGAGTAGCCTGCCCTCCACCTGGCAGGCGGCAACCTACACTTCAATAAAAACAGAGCCCACCAGCAGCAGTGAGTGTCCCTGCGAACAGGAGCTTCCTTTCCTAAGTGCAGCGGTGGCTTCAGCTTCAGACTCATTGCTCATGGGTGGAGGGTCTCTTGAGTCACAAGGGGGCCTCAGAAATCCTAAATCTGCTGCGGCTGTTAAGAGAAAAATTGATTGTTAATGACAGTAATTCCTCTGTCTGAATTCTCCTTAGTTTTCCTCTGCCATGCACAGAAGAAACTGTTGCCAATTTGCATTAGGATAAGTTAGACTGTCATGGCTAAGTAGCAAAGTGGTTGTCACTCAGCACTGATGACTGATTTCTCAGGAGATGAAACTTAAAGTGTTACCTCCCCATCTAACCCAAGTTTAGATTTAATCAGAATTGCAGAAATGTGTCCACAAACATCAGAAGGCATAATTAGCATAGAAGATTTTCTTTTTCTGTAGGCTGTTTTCTTTCCCTGTTAAGATCCCCAAGATTGTAAAGAGCATCTAGTTCTGCTGAGCCAGACCTAACTGACAAATGTAGTATGAGCTGACTTTCCTCAGGAACTTAGCAACAGTTTTTTATTTTCCTTTCTGATTCTTCTTTGCATCAAATCAGCTTGTCATTGTGCCATGACAGGAGTGTTTGCAATGGGATATGTTATTCAGGCAGTGTAGGGTAGTACCGGGGAACTTCATTACCTTTGCCAGAAACAGAAATTGATGATGACAGGTAGTTTGTTTGAATGCAGTGTTACAAGCACCTCTGAAATTTCAGCAGCCAGCCCGATTATTCCCTCAGAAAAATCTCTAATGGGCAGTCAGGCGGCTGGGACCCAAACAGCATGATTTAACATGATGCGTGGAAGTGATCTCTGAAAAGATCCTCTGTGAGGTGCTTTCATAATAATTGCACTTTTTCCTGCCTTCTAGTATCCTGGCTAACTCTGTCAATAGCCAAGATTCATGACTGTACATTAACTGGCTCTGAATCTTATTTGTGCCATGGTCAGGGCAGACACCAATTAACACTTGGCAGGCTCAGAAATCGTATACTCCCCGTCTGACATTCAAAAGAGCTGTTCTCAATGTTGTTTTTTTTTCCTCTTCTGACTTTTGAAGTCAGAAGGAGATCAAACACTGAGATTGGACAGCCGCCTAATACAGCCTCTTTGTAGATTCTTTCCAACACTATTAAAAGAACAAAGCCCTGAACACTAATGAATGTGAATACCTTAATGTGACACTTTATTACAGCCACTTGCTGAAGCTGGTAAGATAAATTTTAAAAAGTGGAAAGATGAAAGGTAACTTGGTGGGTTGAAGGATTACATGATTATTTTAATTTAGAGATGAATAAGTTCTTTGTTTAAGACTTCGTTTATTTGTTCAGAGAAGTTTCTGATATGATGATACAGGTAACTAAGTAAAAAAGGACTTGGGAGAAGGCAGACAGTAGGGTGAGGCTATCTTCCATCTTATTGAAAGACTGCTTTGATTCCAAGTAGAGTAAGGTAACGCATATGCTGCAGCTGTGAGCAGCATTTCCAGCTGCTGTGGTGAGCATGTACTTCAGATTCTTCCTGCTCTGGGCACTGTGTTTTGGTTTGGTTTTTTTTTTCCACTTACGGGCTTCTGAAGTAGTCACTGGATTTAACACCAAAACAGAGGAAGAAGAGCTTACACTGTGAAACTGTACAAAATACACATATGGTGTTATGTAATGCTGGAGTGCAAAGTCCTGCATCTTCCCTTTCCTCTTTCTCTTTGATTTTATTCTCTCCCTTCACTTTTTTTTTTCTCCTGGTATTTCAAAGTGGTGGGAACAACCATGCTCAGGGATACATTCTGTCCTCTTTTCAGTAGCTGGGGAATTTAGTCTTATAATTCCTAGCATATTTAATTGCAATTAACTGTGTCAAGTTCTTATGGATCAATGCTAGAGCAGATCTTACTATTACTGGAAAGCTGAACTGCATAGCAGTACACAGAGGGCAAGAAGGACAAAGATGGGCAGGCAAAGCTTTTAAAGCAGCACTTAACCAGTCCCTCAGATCCACTAGGACATGACAAGCATTAGAGTAGGCTCAGATCATGGCCACTAGGAAAAAAAAAGCCCAAGATCCAAATAAAAGAAGGTTCAAATACACCAGCCTCATGTCCTGAGGTCAAATCAAAGTACGTCTTGTTTGTTTACTTGGGCCAAAGTAAAGAGCCAGAGGGTTTGCTTAGTTTCTGGGAAAGCCAGATCAGTTTCTCTGCTGTCACATACCCCTGCCCACCAGCCCCAGCCAGCATTGGTACCAGCTGCACCGTGGCATGCCTCCGCACTCTGTTTTCTAGCCAATAATCAAGCTGAACCTACCTACAGTTCTGAAACACCCAGGTAAATGTTCTGTCTTTTCCAACGCATGGCCCAGGCAAGCAGCAGCAGAACCAGCACAGGTGCTGTTACACTGAGGTTTCCACACACAGCTGAGGGCTGAAGGGGCAAACTCACATATTCCTGCTGTGAAAAAAACTTAAAAAAGGATAAACGCCCAACCAAACAACATCCTGCCCTAGCTCCATGCTTCCCTGCCTTCTGCTTTTCCTCAACATGGAGGAATAGGATAAAGTGGTGAGATAAGCAGTCTGACCCGCTAGACTTGGTGGGAGCTACCAGGGCTTGGCAGAAATCAGAGAGTTGCAGCTCCCCAGTGTCAACAGAAACATCCATTTAAATTCCACTCTATCCTGTGTGTGCTTTTTTTCAAACCTAACCTGAGAAGGCAGGATGGATCCCATTCTGCAACGCTCCAACGATAACGGCAGAGTTATTAGCAATTAACCCATTAGCTCATTTAATTTGCTCTTTGAAAGACACCAGCATCATATTGCACATGACAAAATAGTTAGAGACACCGAGTCACATCATATTAGCTCACTGTGATAGGTTATAGATCAAAACATCAATGAGATGTAAGATTGGTTAATATCCCATAAGCTGCCAGGCGAACTTTTGCATTGAAATGTATGATTTGCAGTGCCTTTAGCAGGGGGATAATTGCTTCTTTAATTATAATCGAGGTGTTTCTCAGCATAGTTTAATTGCAGAACAGGGTGTAACGTACAGTTTAGTGACCCAGTTGGGTTTAAAACTGGAAGTGATATTTATCCACATTCACGGCTTTAATTAGGAACTAGAGCAAGGGGAAAAGCATCCCTGAGTCAAGAGGCAGAAGAGGGTGTTTTGCCGCGTCAAGATGACTGTGAGCCAGACTTTATTCAGCTATTCTCGCATGGGCAAAAGCTGGTGGAAGCTGGGGACCTCTCCAAATAGGCAGCATCAGGTGGCTGCTCCATCTAATTGATTATTAATACGACTGCTGTTTGCTTTGTTTCAGGAGAGCCACTTATGTTTTGCAGCAGTTATCCTTTAATTGGGAGTTCATGTGTATGCATTTCCACGCAGGTGTGTGTTGCCGAGGCAATGTTTTATATTCCCAGCAGGAAAGGGAGCTCTAAGAGAGGCAAGTAGAGGAGTTTGTGGCCACAAATACTAATTAGCCAGGAAGTGACACTGTCCTTTGCAGTGCCTTGCAATAGACAGCAGAACTGCCTTTGTGTGTCAGCAGGAGAAAAAGTGGGGAGAGGGAGGCAGGTTTGTGTGCAGAATGAGCACAGCCCAAAATGAATGAGGACTGCTCATTCATTTTGCCCTGGAGAGCCATTGGTAAGGTCTGGCAATGCAAGCTTGTCAAGTACAGGGTAAAGCTCCTCCTATTTGTCAGTGTCTGGTCCCTTATATTTTTCTTCCTTTTTACGTACTTTTCAATCTACTAGTAGGTGGTCAGAGCAATTTTTTGAGAAGCATGAGAGGTAGATTACAATCCCCCTGCTTGAGCTGGGGATCAACCTCCTTATATTTGGGTCTTTTGCTTTCTTAGGAAACACACTGACTACAAGCTTATTAGGTGGCCTTATTTTTACATTTCCTACCAGTTAATTTGCACAGTGCAGAAAGCTGCACAGGTCACCTTGCAGGACCAAGTTTTTTGAGACCTGAATTTTCTACAGCATCTACTGCTATGCTATTTCTTTCTAGTGCAGTTCCATTGATGACGATGTGAGGGCAGAGCGTACTCCTAAGTGAATCAAGTTGCTATATGATGATCTGACCACAGGCCAAGGTGATCTGTGTGACTGGAGAACAGTCAGGTTTCTAGTTCCTCTATAAAATACTACAATGGGAGGCTTTCTACAAGAGCATTGACATGAACCCTGCTAGATGATCCTCTCTACAGCTTGTTTTTTGTGGAAAAGATGGCTCTGGTGTGCTGTTTTAACTAACACAACAGCTTTTAGTTTTAGTTTTTTATCAGTTACAGAAACATACCTCCCAACTTTCCCCTTAGAAGAGATAGCTCCTCATCCTGGAGATACTATTCTGTACGCCTACAGGATTAGTCCATTGGGTCTTATTTTGACACCAACTGATACATGCTCCCTATAGCCAGCAGGCCTTGTAGCGCCTGAAGTGTGAGAGTTAGCTGTGGCAGGGCTTTGCAGAGCTCCCTGTCCTTACCAGCACCCTCAGTCACCCAGTGATAGCATTTGCCTTGGTCAGTTCCTCAGGTAGGAACTTCTTCAGATAGAGTGCTCACTTAGGCATGAAGAATTACGATGCTCCTGTGTTTTAACAGAAGCATTTTCAAAACGCACTCTGCAGAGTGCACATTAGCTGTCACTGGCGAGTCATTTGATGAGGTTTTGGAGAGGTTGTGGGATCTCCTTCTCTGGAGTCTTTCAAAACCCGCCTGAGTGCATTCCTGTGCAACCTGAACTAGGTGAACATGCTTTAGTAGCAGGGCTGGACTAGATGATCTCCAGAGGTCCCTTCCAACCCCTACCATTCTGTGATTCTATGGGTTTTGCTCAGGAGTTTCCATGTGCTTCTAGAGCTGATGCTTTTATTTTGCTGAAAACCTGGACAAAATCCTGTATGCCTTTTATAACTGATGGGAGAAGTTGTCTGTATGACAACAGGCACTATGCAGCTTTTAGGGAGAATGGGAAAAGGGCCATCTTCGGGGACTGCAGCCACCCCTCAATGTCCTGTTCCCTTGTTGAATGTAATGATCCTGAAAAGCATATAGCTCTGTTCTGTGAAGAATGAGATCCATCTATCCACCCAACCAAAGAACCACAGAAATCACATTGGTAACTTGTTTAAAGCTGTTTCCAGACAGACCCCTCCCAGTTGCTTCAAGGACTGAGGAGTTCACGTGGTGCCAGAAGTGCCAACCAACACACGTGAGCCATGGTACCTCCAGCTCACACCCCTCTTTCAGCTGGGAAAGGAAGTCCAGCAACTCCTGGTTGCCACGTGGCAGCCAGTGAGGTTTTCAGTTAATAATGCCATTATCTGTATTTGAATTTGAGGGTCTATGGAATAAGGTTCTCCATCTGCTGGTACCAGTCCACCTTGGTCTTTGAAGTTTCTTCTGTGAGGCTTTACTTCCCTGTTGTGCATAAAGCAACACTGTAATAGGACCGAAGACATCCAGCAGCTGTACATATAGTCTGTAGATTTTAGTACTCAGGCAAGAAGCTGGATATATGTGCAATTAAGGAAGTGTTTCCACAGCAGGAACACAAACTCGCCTTATTGGCAGCAGAAGCACAGTAGCAACAACTGAATGTCATGGTGGTTTGCATTTGCTGTGTCATTCTCAGTATGTGTTTTGCAGTCTCTCATAGCCGTAATTTCAGCCTCTTTAGAGACCATCCTTTTTTTGTCTTTTTTTTTAACCTTAAATGGGTACAAAATCTATTTCCAGCCAGTAGCACATGGAGGACAGCATCCTCTTCAGCGGGCAGTTGCTGGGATGAAAGCATACATTTGAAACCAAATCAAAAAATCCAGTAACATTCTTCAAAGAGGCACTCAAGTCTCAAGGTACCTGAAATAGCTGCTGGCTCTATAGCCTGTATGAAAACTGCTAAAAGTTTTCTCAGTCTCACTTGGGCATCTTGTACTGTATCCAAATCAGTAGTTAGTTAACTTCGCAAATGTTTTATTCTTACTGGCATGTGTATGTGTGCCCTTACTCTCAATTTGGTGTGGGACGCGTGTCTGTTGTTACAATTCAGGTGAAACGGGGGAGCTGTGATTTCCCTGTGGCTATTGGAGGCAACACGACCTCAGCAGGGACTGCAACAAAACAAGCGGTGCTGCCGTGACTGTTTGGCACAGCTGCAGAAAACACCAGCCACAACACCGGCAGGGCTGGGAGACCAGATGGAAGGGGATCCTGCTGCATTGGCCAGGCATGGGGAAGGCAGAGGCGTAATGGTCTCGCCTCCCAGAATCCTAAATTGCCTGTTATTGAGGCAAATCTCTCACTGCTCCCAGCTGTTTGCATCTTGTTTCTTCTGGAGAATTGCACTGAAGGGCTTTGACTGTGTCTGAAGGGTAGAAGACTTGCTGGTTTCAGCAGGTGCTCTCTGTTCTGAAGATGACTCCAGGGCAAGTTGGTGCGGTGAAGGCAATGAGGGACTAAAATCCAGGACCCACACCTTGCTGAATTTCCTCTTGTGAGTGTGAGAGATGTAAGGAATGACTTGTATGATCAGGAGGGGAGGATCTAGATGAGCTCACACCCCATTTCCATTCTTGGGTTTCTTTTGGAGCAGATGTGCTGTTGCTCTAACAGATTCTAAAACAGTCACACATACACAAGCGTGCCAAGAGATTTACGTATCTAGTAACGCTGGTAACTTGGCGTGGCTAAATTTGTGTCAGCAATTAGCTTCCGTAATAGGTTTCCCTGCATATGTAATCACTTGTGCGATTTATGTTCCCTGTGTTCATTTAGTTTACACAGAAGCCTGGCCCAGCTTTGCAAGTCTTAGTCTCTACACGTGCTGCCTTATTTCAGGCAGGTGCTGGAAACATCCTGTGGCAGTACAGGTCTGGCTGCAGCTCCGCGGTATAGCCAGGGTGGTGGCTGCAGGTTTTCTGTTCTTGCTGATGGTCTTGCTTTTCATGTCGGGTGGCACATGGCAGGTTCCCTCTCTTAATTAGAACAAATGTGCCAATTATGTTAATGTATCTCCCGATACCAATCAACGAATAATTAGAGACAACACATCTGTCTCTCGCCAGGGAGCAGGATGACAGAATAGGCTCTACAAGGTATGTTGCTCTAAATTACAGCCACCTTGGATCGTGTGCTTCCTCAATCTGGTCACAGGGATGGCTCAGTCTTGTGGCAGGCTTGCCAATGCGTTAAGAAGAGCACTGGATGTGCAACTCTAGCATAGCTGACAGGAGCCATGTGCCTCACTGCTCTGCGGATTGCATCCAGAGCACTAAAGCACTCTGACCAAAAGGTAGCTGACTTCCGATGTGCTCTAACTTCTCAGCATCTGCAGTTGCTGTGAGTCAAGATTTCATTCACTGCCCTCACACCTTTACAGAGGGGCTCTCTCTTGCTAGCCAGTTTGCAAACATATAACAAAAATACCTTCTTTGTTTGAGGGGGCTAGTATGTAAGAAAAAACAGTTGCATTGTTGTAATTTTCTGTAAATGTCATCTCCACGAGGGAACACTTACCCCATCCTTCATGGCAGTATTGTTGCCAATTGAATGATTTCTGTTATGCTAAGGAAAAACTGATGCCTCGACTTTTTCAATGTATATGCACAGCCATTTGTACATTTATTAATAAAAGTTGTTGGGATGTGCCTGATTTAATTGAATAAACAGAGCTAGGTAGCTGTTCAAGAATATGTGTGACTATAACTAGTAAATATATATCCTCAATACTTAGGCAAAAGCGAACATCTACATTAGAAACATCTTCAGAGAGTTGAAGAACAGAGCCATGAGGGTGTGATTTGGTATGACCCTGAAGACAGGCATCTTGTGCACTTTGAAATGCCCATTGGTATCTTGCTGCCCCTCTGTCTGCCTGCCTGGTGGGGTGCTGGCCTCTGGCACTTAAATGTCTGGTGCCTCATCCGCCAGCCTTGTTGCAAGTGTGGCGGTTTCCCCAGGGCACCAGTCACCATTATTCAGGCAGCAGAATTAAATTCAGGATAAGTTTCTTCATTGACTGGGTTAACAGCCTGCTTCAGCGAGGGGGCTGTGCCTTGGGGAATGACATGGCATCAAAAGAGATCATTACTTTTAACTTCTGTAATAACAGTTTGCATACTTGTCACTCATAAATCACACTGTCTTGTTCCGCTTTGTTCTCTTCTCTTTTGTACTTGACACCTGATCTTTTCCTACTTATGTGACAAAACAACCCTGCTCCCACCTATTCTGATTACCTCCAAAAAATGAATCTGAGGTTTGGAGGTGCTAAGCACTGCAGTCACCTGCACCACAAAAAAACAAGGCTGTTAGTAACTGAAAATAAATACTGACAAAAGTCTCGTTTACATGTTGTAGTTTGTTTGATTAGTTATCATTTCTACAAGGACCAAAGGAGAAAACACTCCAATGGAGGGGTGTGCTCTTTCTTGTGTTGCTCTGCTGATGGCTAAAATATGTGAAAGGAAACTCCTGTCTCATGTCAAATCATTCATTGATTTCTCCTTTCAGATTTGGTGACGTTACTGTTTGCTATGTGAACAGACTCATGACATCATAAAAAAACAGATTCCAGAAGAAGACTGAATTAGACATGTTAAAGATGCATCTTATAAAATAGATGGAGTTTAGACATGCACACACAGTACTAATGTCTTGGCAAAGCAGATTTTTCAGAAAAAAAACCAACATCCTGTTGTTCTGCAAACTTAATGTTTTATTGTTAGCAAATTTTGTGAGCTATTAGGTGGAAAGGATCTTTTTCCTAAGAGATTTGGTGAAGAGCCAGAGGCAGTATACTGAATTATACAGAATATCTTTCTTTTTCTGATATTGGCAGCTTCTGTTTTCATATCATCTTCAATGTTTTTGCTGGGATGAAAGGGAATTTAATGCTCATAGCTTTAGTTTTATCTAATCAGCTGAGACCCAGACTGAATATGCATGTGTGTGTTCTTGTGGAGAGAGAAAATGTTGCAGAGTATTGGAAAAAGAGAACTGCATGCTTGAGCATGGAGCCTTCCATAGGGCTGAGGGCTGCTAGAGTATGTACTTGCATGGGCATACCAGAAACATTCTGGACTGAGCCTTAGACCATGGGATGACTATAGTCCTGTGCTCACTGATGTCCTGATGTCCTCCATGTATAGAGCACAAAAGTACAGGTAGATTTGAAGGTGGTATACCTTAGCATCTTTTAGAGTCCTAACACAAGTCTGTGCTCCGTCCCAGAAATAATTAATAATATTAAAACCTAAGAAAGATATTTTATTTGTCTGAGAGGCAGAGGTTAAGTGACAACCTACAACTGGAGGACAGGTAAACTCCTGGCTTGTTTTTCAGTCTGGGGTGCATGCAGACTTGACCTGGGGTGAGGTTTAGTCATCCTGGCAAGGAAATCCAGGTTACTGACTAAGAGCTTGTATCTTCCTTGGTAAAACATCAATGTTGTAGTGACAGAAGCACAGCCTCCGAAGTTTTATGTCTTTTTTTCCTCCCCTGTTCCCCTCAGACAAACGTATCCATTTCTGCAGCCCTTTTTGCACCAGCAGTTTTAAGCTATAAAGCATCTATAGTTGGGAGGCTATCCCATGCTACAGTGATCTGCTGTGGGAGAGGAGGTTTTAAATCCAGCCTTCCTCGGGGCAGTGACTTTACATTCACTAAGATTTGCATCTTTGGAAGCAGTTCGCACCTGATGCACATCCACCAAAACAGGGGTGGGGAAACTGGACCTGCTTAAAGTAGGGCTAAAGATTAGGAGTGGGAGGTGGGTATCTTGAATACAAGCCCATGTCAACAAGCACTGGCCTTGCAGCATTGGACCAGCTCTGTCCAGGGATGAATCGAGTCCTCTGTGTCTTAACACTGTAGACGCCATCAGTTTTCTCCACACAGCTTGGGATGATCTGTACCACTGCCTCAGCAGGAGAGCAGGTTCTCTCTTGGTTTGGGGGTATGTCAATGGTTGGGCAGTTTCTCAAATGTCTTTGGAAAAATGAGGTTTGTGAGAGCAGGTCTTGGTAGTTAGCACCTCACAGGTCTGGTGGGTTGATTGTGTTTATGTTTTTCTTCCTTAAACTAAGTCCTGGGCACAGGCTGAAGTGATCTCGTGACATGAAGGCCTGGATTTGATCCATCCAGGGCCCCAGTCCTGTCCTTCAGAGCACGCTCAATTCAAATGAAAACAAGCTACCAGATCTGCAGCCAAATTATATTAGGGTGGCTCACAGCAGTCAGCTGGGATATAATAGGGTATTTCTTTAGGAAGGCAATAAAGAGAACATTGTCTAGATAAAAAATCACATATGAAAATATTTTTCTGTGTAACCAAGGAAATTACACTTTATTAAAATAAAGTATAGCTTACATAAAGAAAAGAGAAGAATAAGCACTGATGTATTCTTTGTGATTCCCTATTTCCTTGGTAACTGTCTCTATTTTGTTTAATCATGACTGCAGCAAAACAATAGCATGCATGTACATGTGAGTGGATATATATTTGCTAGTGTGACCTACTCTGGTGTAGGGCCTCCTTGTGTTAGACTCAGGGCAGGCACATAGAAGGTTGCTGCATTAGTAACTGCCTAATTAGAGAAGATGTACAAAAGCCTGGGTGAAATCTCTGCTGGTTTAGGACTTCTGATGTTGTAAGGGCATTTTCTGTTTGTAGATATGGTCCTAAGGTACTGCCCCTTCCCTATCCCTTGCCTCAGAATATGAAAACATCAATCAGCTATTTGTGTCTGTACAGTAGCTGGCAGTCTTTGAAAATGCACTGATATTTGCAAGGCAAGGCAAGGCTGCTAGCTGTTGTGTGGACAGGCGGGAGGGAAGGGCACTTGAAGAAAAGGCTAAGTGTGAAGGGTGTTCTTTCGCGTTTCTGCTGTGGTGTTTTATTTCAGCTGGCAGCGTGCATCAGGTGAGTCCTTCATGATGTACCTTGGCTCATAGAGCTTTCCAGGATTAGCAGTGTAATCACAGATACTGTGCCCATTGTGGTGTGACCTGGTGCTGACTCACTGTTTCCTCTCTGGCCCTTTGAAACCCCAAGGTGGAGTGGCTGAAGAACGAAGAGGTGATTGATCCTGTGGAAGACCGAAATTTTTACATTACCATCGATCATAACCTTATCATTAAGCAAGCCCGGCTTTCTGACACAGCCAATTACACTTGTGTGGCCAAAAACATTGTGGCCAAAAGGAAAAGCACCACAGCAACTGTGATTGTCTATGGTAAGTGATGCCTTGTCCCACTGCACATGGATGGACGCGCACTCAGTGTGAGCAGTGGGATAGGAGGGGGATGCAAAATGCCTGTATGAAACTCTTGCTGTGGTGAATGACCAGGCTGGGCCGCCTGTGCTGCCTGTTGACTTGCAGCCATATGCAGGGACTGCAGTCAGGGTTCATTACTGAAAATACTCAGGAGTACAGATCTGATGGCTTGGTTTATTGGTGACAGACAGAGGCATTAAAGGAGGAACAGGCCCCTACACAAACAGCTGGGTGCCTCATTGAAGAGAAAGCAGTTGCTCCCCTCACCGTAACACATACTGGCTGGATGCAACAAGAAGCTCTTAGAGCAATTCCTCCAGCAGGAATATCCGGGTCTTTGTTTCTGCCAACGCATTTCACATTCTTAGTGCCACTTTTCAAAAATAAGACTAAAACCGAAAGCAAGTTTGTGCTTCCAGATCCTGTGTCAGAGCGCAGCAGAATCTTCCATCTTCTTGTATCTCTTTAAATAAACTTATTTTTGGTGTCTAATAACAAAACATACTGTGATGTCAGGGGCAAAGTGGCAAAGCACTCTGGGGCTGCAGTTCATAGGCATACAACCTATCTTAAAAATAAACATCAGGGGAATACGAAGCATAGGGTAATGTTATTCTGTGTCTGCATCCTCAGCCTCGATACAATATTGAGGATGGCCATGCTTTGACTGAGGAGGGGCCAGATGAGATGCTCTCCTGTTGTGTTGTGTCTCCAGCTGTGTTGTGCTGAAGCTCTGCCCCACCAGTCCAAGCCTTTGCCCCTGCAAAGTTACTGCCCCAGCATATCCCAGATGGGGGTATCCACTAGAACAAAACCTGCTCTGACAATGTGCCAGCTGACTCTCCTGGTGTTCCTCACAATCAGCTTAATTATAGGATAGACAAGTAGGAAAAAATCCCTATGATTATCTCTAATATTCATTTCATATTCAGGGTAGCAGTTAGATTTAATTATAAGCAGTTGCTTCCCTGAAGTTACAATGAGGGCCTTTTAATTCAGTTTTTATAGAAAACTGGCTGAATTGAGTTGATTAGCAGTGTTTGTGATATTGAGGGATGGACATGCAAGAGCACTGTGTTTTGTAACTGTGATGAATGCAGAAACATAAAGATGTAGGCAGAGCTGTGGGTGCTCTCTGAACCCACAGGGATTTTGGCCATACACACGCCACCAGGTGCTTACTGCTGGGTAAGGTCAGTTTTCAGGAGACGGCAGGTCGCCTGTCAGCCCTAATAGTCATAAAATTGTGTTTTTCATTCGACATCAGCATTTCTTTGAGTTGTACAATAACTTCTAGCATGCTGTACATTTCGTATGTTGAAGTCATAGTTTTATGTCTGTTCAGTGTTGCTTCTTGTGCTCTTCCCAGCCATCATTGTTGGAAGCAGCATGATGCAGAACCAGAGACAACTTTGGACTGACCAGGATGGCTTGCTTATGCAATCATACTCTTTCTCTCTTGCTTTTCAGTGAATGGAGGCTGGTCTACCTGGACAGAGTGGTCAGTGTGTAACAGCCGATGTGGAAGAGGCTTTCAGAAGCGTACGAGGACCTGCACCAATCCAGCCCCACTCAATGGTGGTGCCTTCTGCGAGGGCCAGAGTGTTCAGAAAATAGCTTGCACCACTCTGTGTCCAGGTTCAGTATGAACAGTACATAGCCCTAGATAAATAGTTTGTCTGTCATGAGTCAATTCAGGAGAACACTATTAATTACAAAAGCCTCCTTCTTTTTATTAATAAATCTAGCATTTCAGTGAACGAACATGGAATTGTATTATGTAAGTAGATAAAATAGTGAGGACATTATGTCAAGCAGCAAGAGATTTGGCCCTGCTATTGCACACAGCTTGCACCGATGTCTCAGCCCTGGTAATTCAGGGGATTTGTTGAACATTCAGAGCTTCAAATTGTAGGAGATAAAGGTTGAAAGCTGTGGAAAAGGACTGGAATTTGAATATAGAAAGCAACTGTGATGTAAATATATTTGCAATGTCTGTTCAGTCCAGCTGTCACAGCAAGTGAAGCATCTGGGGTGTAGATGTTAAATTTGAGGCACGTTGTTTACCTGACTTCAAATACAAAGACACTTGTAGTGGAAAGAGATGTGTATCCATATCTTTAAAAGGTATTTAAATGTAAACTTCTGAAAAACACAGAATTGTTTCAGGACATGCAAGGTACTTGATGGCTTCTCTGTGACAAGGCCCTGCCATCTGTCCTACTGTCCTGTGCTTTCCTACCTCTGCAGTCCCACTCAAATTGATGGCCATAAGGTCATATTCGGCTTGTGAAATTTGGCCATCCAGCTCCTGGTCTTAGTGGTGGCTGGAACTTGAAAAGCTGAAATTTAATCTCTGGTCTCTATTCCAAGTGACAGACTCCTGGCTCAGGCTGTGTCACTGGAACACTTTCATAGTTTGTTCTTCGGCTGTTCAACTGAGTGCTTTTGAAAATCCTCTGAAGGGATTTTGAAAGGTGCTAAACACATTCCTGATTCTGCTCACAAGAAATAGATCAGTGCCTCTAGATATTTCTTTTAATAGAAGATATTTAACATTAAATATCTTCCTACCAAAGAAGAATTTCTGATCAAGTTTAACTTCAACCTCTATGTTAAAAACTGTCAAAATTTCAGTCATTTTCTTGTACATTTAGAGCACAGATAAACTACTGACAACTGTAAAAATGGGAGGAAAGAGCAGAAATGGGGCTGGGGCAGGCAAAAAGGAGAAGGAGAATGAATGTGCATTTACAGGCAGAAATAGCACTTTAGGAAGGGCAGACTGACAATCTTTCTGCCATGCCGGGAATGGCCAGGACTCGCAGGCTGGCTTGTGCCGAGACATGCATCGCTCTCGCTTGGTCTCCCTTTTATGTACCCCCTAATAAGTCATGTCCTTTCCTTGTCTCAGTGGATGGCAAGTGGACATCCTGGAGCAAGTGGTCCACCTGTGGGACAGAGTGCACTCACTGGCGCCGGAGAGAGTGCACGGCCCCAGCCCCGAAGAACGGGGGGAAGGACTGCGAGGGGCTGGTACTGCAGTCCAAGAACTGCACCGATGGGCTCTGCATGCAGGGTAAGTGCTGCTGTGACGCCGCTGGGGCCTGGGATGTACGTGGCCACAGAAAAATCTGCAGTAGCTTCAGATCAGCATCAGTGACCTACAGTCACGGAATCGTTTGTAGGATGGGTAAATGACTTAATCACCAGTTAGTTCTCACCAGTCTGAACACTCCACTCTTCTTCCCTGAAGACAAATGTAATGCTGCTTGAGGTTATGAAGTTGAGAAGTGAAGGACTAGAAAGCCTCATAACAGAGCCCCCTCCCCCTGCCCTCCCCACCACACAGCCTTTCTCTCTAATACTGGCTCAGCATCTGTCCAGGGAAGCTTGGCAGTTACTCTTTTAGAGCAATGCAAATGATAAGTAGAGGGTTTAGGGCAAAGCCAGAATTTTCAAAAGACTAAACTTGGCAATGCAGATCAACTTGTGGCTTCTTAATGTCAGGAATGGTGGGTACATGTGTTTCTACATATAACAATTATGCCCCTTTTCGAATTTCCGGTGCCTTATGCTAGAAAGAGATACCTGGTATCTATGAAGTGCCTATGCAGACTTCTTATATAGTTAGCATGCTGCAGCCTCATGAAGATCAGCTCTAGCACTGAAGTCTGTTCTGCCTGTGCCTGTTTATGCCATGATCTTGCCTTTGTGACTAATACGAGAGAGAAGTGGGCTTTTAGTGTGATTCTGACATATGCTGATGAACAATTAGTCTTCTCTGTACCGCATCCTTTTTCAAAAATGAGGTCTTCTCTGTTCCGTTGGTGCATTGAAACTTCCTTTCACATTTCCTTAGCACCATAACCTGAGCCAAAATGCTCACATACACCTCTCTCTTGTTCCTCCATCCTGTTTCTCTGCAGTATTTCTCTGTAAAGCCTCAGCTCTCCATTGCCTGAAGAGCTGTGGCTGTCACTATCTGGTATCTTTGTGTTTAGATCGTAAAATGCTTTGAGTTCTCATGTGAAAAGGGAATCAGGAAATTTTATTCTCTGAAGGAGGTTACTTTTGACTGAAATAGTCACGATGACAGAAAAGTGACACTACTAGCTAATAAATAAATAGGTCTACTTCTTGAATAAGTGCCATATAGGTGGCTACTGGGCTGTCAGCAATTGCTGAGATACCCTGTGGCACAGAGTGGCCATTTGCTCTGAGGTTTCCCCGATATACAAAAAAAGACTTCAGTGTGGCTCACAAATGTTTTCATCATGTTAAAAACTATTAGACAATATCAGCAGCCTATAAAGCTGTAATTCCTCAAAATGTTTATTTTTATGGGTAAGACAGAAAGGTGAGATTCAGAGCTCCTCTCTTGTTGTTTTCTAAAGTTAGAAAAAAAATTAAAATCCAGCCACGTCTTACTCTATAACACCTTGTGACTTTTATATTGGGGAAGCTAACGCACCCCTCTCTTCAGCAGTGTGGATAAGTCATTATGGTAAATTACGAAGAGAAGATACATTTCCCCATATAGAATAGCTCTTTGCTATCTGATTATATTTAAACAGGTGTATGTCATCTTTGTGTATGTGCATAAAGAGAGCCATTTAAGCAGAAATCTTGTGGAAAAATAGGTATAATGGTATGGCAGAATAAAAGCCCTGTAGGGATCTCATTTATCTGTTGATGGTATATTGCATTTTATGTGTGAAAGTGGATGCTAAGTATAAAGCAGAGGTCTTCAGCGGAAGAGGGATTGAAGCTGTTGTGAATCATATTGTACTTCATATATGTATATAAAAATGGTAATGAAAAATATACCGTCACATATTGACCTGCTTGGCTCCAGGGGCTGTGATAATCCTTCAGTCTTGAAATTTAATGGCAGTGTTTTAATGGTGTCTTTATACTCGCGGGGTTTCATATACCTGTAAAACTGTAAAACTTACAGTCCCGCTCCCTGATCCATCACTGCTGAGAAGATCGATTTGCCATACTTGGTGGCAGTGTGCCTGCTGCTCTCTCTCTCTCCCTCTCTCTCTTTTTCTTTATTTCTCCTTCTCCGTTTATGCAAAACCAGTCTGAACACTTACATTTTTGCCAGTGTATATCTGGATTCATAGCAGATCTGCCTGCTGAGCTAGGAAGAAACACAGAACTCCTTTCATTCCTAAAACACTATGCCTCTTCCCAAATTATTTGAGGCTGCTGGAAACTGGCCTGGAACTGACATTTCTCCTAGCCTAGGGACCTGTGGATCCACAGCAGACTTTTCTGAAGCCTCATGCCTACCATGTCTGGCATGGTACAAGTAGCATGGAGAGAGCCACAGCCATCTTTCCTCTGTGGCCGTAGCCCTCTGGGAGATGTGTTGGCCAGCTGCTTAGCTGCACCATAGCCAAATCCTGCTCCTAGGTACCCTGGTGCTTCCTACTTAGTGGCAGTCTTTAGTTAGAGCTTGAAGGTTGACTTTAGTACCATGGGTGTAGTTAGAGTCAAATAATTAGTAGACAGGACCCTCTTACAAGGATTCACTAGGCTGTTGCTTTGACAAAAACTCACTTGTAAATATATATCTCTATATATCTGTACATAAAAGATACACTGGAAAATGCTGGATCGAATGAGTCTAATTTACAAGCCCTTTCTCTTCCAGTCTACTATTCACTACAGTAGCATCAACTGGATAAATCAATAAGCTCTTTCATCAGGCTGCCCCTGCTCCAGCAAAGAGCAGCAGTCTGCACCGCTATCGATTTCCGTGGGGATAAAAACTGTGGAGCTTTCTCCATCCCTTGTAATTACAGTATTTTACACCCAAAGCTGTAGTTTGTGCTTACCACTAACTGTGGCATTTCTCGTGCAACTTTGCTGTCACATTTTTTGGACTAATGATCTTGCTAGTACACACATGCACTTCCTTATCCAGTAGTTAGTAGTTTTCTGTTAACATGAAAGGATGAATAGTCATTAAACTAGAGAGCCTGCAGGGAGACAGCAAGCTGAATTGAAGAAGAAAAACAGCTGTAGTGAAAATTTAGGATGGTCATTGTTATTTTAAGTTTCCAAATACACAATATTGCCTAGCAAGATCCATTATAACAATTTCATAATTCCCATAATAGCTTTAATATGATCTTCTGGAACAAAATATGCTGTAGGTGTAAGAAGAACTGGCTGGTTACCACCCACGCTAGTTGCATTATTGCCTCCATAGTTGCATTATTTCCCATTCAAAGTGTGAGTACTGTGGTAAATACTTCAGTGCAAGGAACACACTTTCAAAGGCACACACTGCATCTCACAGGGGATCAGTATAAACTGAAACACTGCAATTAGCCCTCCACTCATCCCACCTAATGACTTAGGTGGGCGTTCTGTGTGGGGACTAAGAAAGCAAAGCACTCCACTGCTGATTCCAACTCAAGCACAAGTAGTTCCCTTCATTAGATCACAAATATGCTTAAAGCAATGTGAAAGGGGAGGTGTTTTGCTGGACCCAGTCTGGAATGACTGCAAGATTATGATCAGAGCATGATTCTTCCTGTTGAGGATCTGAAGTGACAGTATTCAGATCTGTGTTCTCCCTGTGCTGAATAAATAAGTACAGGAAGTCTGTAGGCATGAGGTTGGTGTCTGTGCACGCTGGTAAAGCTGTTGGTTTTTTTTAAACCAGACTTACAAAGCACAGGGTTGGCAGAACCACAGTCAGAAGGAGACAACCAGCGACCCTTCTTCAGCTCGCTCTTGGCTTTAGAAAACCACTGTGGCCTTTCATAAAAGGCTGGCTAAGTTGTGCTTTCATTTTTTGTCAAAACACAGGACTAGGTATCTTAACAGCAGCAAGGTAATACTGAAGCGCATGTTGTCACTTGAGGACTATGGATTCTGTAGTTACATAAATAGTACTGTGGCTCTGTGCAGTAAAAACTCTTCGCTTTGTACAGTCTCACAATATGGAATACAAATACATCATTGAATAGGACCAGAAGGAAATTTCCACTTGTGAATCAATGTCAAGTGTCATCTGTGGACTTTTCCTTTGCTCCTTTGGATTTAAATAAATTAGCATGAAAAGACTGAGACATGCTCGTATCACTTAAAGAATGTAAGAAAGGATTGAAAACATCTTCACCCATCATTACAGACTGCACTCTGGTCTAACTCTCCATATAGCTTAAGTAAATGAAAATTAAAATAGCGAATACACCACTTGAGAAGAAGGCACCTATACCATGATGAAGATGTTCTTATCAGACTAGTAACTTCATTCCTTGCTAAAAAAAAGGCTGCCTTCTAATCAAGAGTGAATTGATGTGAAATCATGATGGCAAATCATTATGGCAATCACTTTGCCAAGAGCTTTGAAATCCTCATCTGAAAGGTGATAAGAAGTTCAGAAGGTTCCCTTTCACAGTGGTAGTGCCTGAGTGAAAAAGATGCAGTTTGTCGTGCTTGGGCACCAAACAGTTAACTGCTGACCTTTTGCAGTCTCCTGCCTCTTTATACACAGTTCTTGAGTAGAAACCAAGGTTAACCTGATACTAACACCATTTTCTTCCCAAAGGTATATATTCTGCACATGCCCTGCTTGTTTAATATAACATGCCAGAACCTCTGATTCGTTTCCCTTTTTGGCTTGTTTTGAAAGCAGGCATTCAGGGAAGAATTACAGGGCGGAGCAGTTTGATGAGGACCTCTGGTACCTCCAGAGCAGATTAGTGTGCAAAGAGCAGGGGAATGTTTTCGAGACTCCGGGAGGTAAGGAAAGCTCTCTCAGGGGAGACTTCAACAGAAGCATGTGTGTGCAGGGGAATGAAATACAATTTTTTATTAAGAGCATATGAGTCAAGTGAGAACTTCTAATACGTTCAGTCTGTCAGCATAATGATATAGCCACCTGGCCTGTTTTGCTCAGCCCTTGCAGGGGGGTTTCATTTGTATAAAGAATGAATCTCATCTGTTCCTAGAGGAAGTTTTCTGTAATATTATTTGATATGAGTAAAGAGATGTGTTACTCTGTTTTCAACCCAACTACTACGTAACGGTGTAGCAGCCAAGAGAGTTTATGCATGTCTCAGAGTTATGACTCATCTTTATTTTTATTGTACCGACATGATAAACCCCCAGCTGAGAAGCATCCATGCTCTGATGGGCCCTCTGCAACTGAGAGCTCTTGCCTAGAAAACCTACTGCTCAAAGCAGATAAAAGTGTTGCAAGAAAATAGAAGTGCAGAGCCATGAGCAGAAACCAGGACACTGAAATCACTTGGTTTTACCCCCGCCAGTTCAGAAAGACCACATTCATTTTAATCAAAGACAAGTGCTCTAAGGTCTTTGGGTATTTTCAAAAATCTCAACTAATTGAAAAAATACTACACACATGCAGAGAGGAGAAAAACCCCAATCTTGTCCATCTATAATTTTAATTCTTCTGGATTCCCTTAGGTTTTTCTTTTACTCTTCTTATTCCTCTGGACATTAAAAAGAAAAGTTACTCAGATGAAGTAAAAGTGAAAAGCTTATAATAAAGTCTAACTGATACGTTAACTTCATTGTAGGAAAAAAAATAGAGTGACAATAATGAGTGTTTTTACTTTCCTTACCATATACAAAGGTGGGTATATTTTTTCTTTGTTTTCCTGGCAGGGTGTCAGACAGAGCAAGCTTACATGAGCAGCCCAATGCTCATCAGGGAGTCAGTGATACGAGCAGGAGTAAAACTCAGTGCTCTCTACTCCTATGTCATCAATGATTGGACTTGATGATCCTGAAGGTCTTTTCCCGCTGAAACGATTTTGTGATATCTGTGTTCTACATAAAGGAATAACAAAAACATTGGCAGCATTCTGAAATGAAAACTCATGTTGGGGAGGGAAGTTTCTATAGTTTGGGAAATGAACATTGAGCTGATCAGCTGATTCTGGAGTCTGTGGGATTTTTGAGTTTTTAAGCCAGGGAATACAAATTACCTTACCTGTGAGCTTACAGACCTGCCAAAGATTTTTGTAGCTGTCACTGAACATCCATGTGGATAACTCTTGCTTTCCATGAACCCTTTTTTTCCAGCATTCCTAAAAGTTTCAGTCCCCTCTTTTAGATCCTCTTCCAGCTGTTCCTTCCTTCATCTATCTGTTTGCCATGTGCTCTCTCTTCCGTGCTGCCCCATGGCCTTATTTCAGCCCTCCCTATAACCTATTTGCTCTTGTCCTGCTATAATTGCAAAACAAAGCAAACCCCGGGAAGTCTATATAAACATTCAGTCATTGCAAAGGTGGAATTTGCAAATACACAATCTAGCAAATTGCAATGATAGACATGTGTTTACTTTTGCTGTCAAACATGTATAACAAAACCAATATTAAGGTTCTGTGCCTCTAAGATACAGAAGACTGACATAAGATTTAGCCAAAAGGTCAAAGTCCTTAACTGTAAAAGATTGCATAATGTCAAAATTGCCTATTCTAATCCACATCAAATTTTAGCAACAAGTTAACCTACTCTTCCATCTTCCCCCACCCCCATATAGATGACATGCAGGTTTAAACTCAGTCAAGACCTTTCTAACAAAGTTAACAAAATGTCAGGAAGCCAATTTAAAATGAAAACATAGTTGCAGTCTTAATTATAGAGTATCATAAACTCCTGTTCAAGGACAGAACGAGAGAGACTCCCCCTTTAACCTACCCTCTCAGGAAAGATCTGAGATAATACCCAAGTAAATAATCAGTCACAAGACCTCATGCTTCCTGTTTATTAACCCACCCTGAACATGCCAATAATTAGTCCTTTAGAAGGAAAATAAATTACTGTGCATTATCTCTGGGATGCCTGATATCATATCTGACCTTCAGCATCATTACTGCAGACATGAAGGTCTTTCTTTAGAATAGCAAATATAGGAAGAAGCTGGGCAGATTCTGTCTGAAAGTTTTTGTGCAGCTGCAGGGACTTTATTGTGGGGTTTTTTTTTAATTTTTAACCACCCCAAATAAGGTATAAGATAGCACACCTTCTTGTTTACGTGCTAGAGCTCCTGGGAAATAGCAGGGGAGAGAAACAATTAACAGCAATTGCATTTGAAAGATTGTTGTTAATATTTCTCCCGTGGCAAATCTGCATTAGCAACATGTTAAGCGAACATGAAGCCTTAACACTAAACAGTCAGAATCTGGGGTTTACTCTAAGGTTGCTGTTGTACCATTAACTATGCCCCTTTGTAGAAAAGGAGGTACTGGAAGCTTGTGCAGTTGAAGTCTCTGGACACTGGGACCTGCGCAAAGCAATTTAAAACTCCTGTCTATCAGATTAAGTCTTCTAAATTCCTTCTCTTAGCATGAGAATATGTGACTGCTTGTCCCTCATAAGGACATCATAAGATGGAAACCTGAGCATTGCCATGCATCTGAATTAACATTCTGAAAGACTTTAAAAGCCTTTTTTGAAGGTGTCTTTTGAAAGCTTTGAGCCTTTGCACACTGTATCGATCATCTAGAACTTCCTTTAAAACTAATGAAGAAACTCAGCAAGCTGGTGGTCGCTGAGAGGTAATGGTGAATTAGGTAAGGCAGTAAGAGGCATAAGATGGAAACAGGACTAGTAATGTGAGGTCACTGCTACAGGCATGACACTGCAAACACTGCAGGGGCATGTGCCTTTTTTCTTCTTTGTCTCAAAAATGTATCTTTATAACAGAATTCAGAATTTAGAATTGCTCTATGTCTCTTCCCAGGAGTGCAGAGTTTTACAAAATCTGAAACTGGGCTGGCTTTGAACTGAGAATGGCATTTTACAGGAAAAGGGAGAGAAGCTCAATTTCTAGAACCTGGAATTTGGAAATATATATACTATTTTTTTAACCCGTGAAGATCCATTGAGCTCAAAAATCAACCAGACCAAATTAAAACAAACAAAAAAAGGGCTCTTAACCCAATATTATTTAAACTTTTCAGGATAGTTTTTGAGTCTGAGACTGATTATAGAAAACTTCAGCAAAACCCAAATGTTTTAAGTAAAATTCTGAGCCACTGGAGCTGGAGAGAAAAGAAAGATAACTGAATTAATGCTGAAAGAAGACCTCATCATGGGAATTAAGAACAGAAGCAACTGGGGGCATGTTGTTTGGGACTGCTATGGAAAAAATAACCAGCTTGCTGGCTTGGAGTTATTAAATACTAGATCTCATCTAACATGTATGTGTCACAGAGAAACAAAGGGTTGTTTCAGTAAACTCTCATGTCGCAATGTATTTACCACATACCTGCTTTACATCATCTAAGAACTGCTTTCTTCAAATTTTAGGCATCTACATGTAGGAATTAGTCTCTACTTATCTGTGTGTCATAGTTCTGTGGTTCAGAGCCTGTTGCCAGCAAGAGCTTATTCCTACTTCAGTGTCACTGCTCTGGACAAAACCATCAAAGTAGAGGGGGGCAGCAGCTAAATGCATGCTGCCTTCTTTTCTTATAGGCAATTTAAGATCATTGACTTGGGAGCCAAAAGAGGGAGAATTGCTGTTACAATATATTATGCTCAACCTGTTGAGTTCATTGCAACAGGATGTTATTGAGACATGTCATGTGGCTAGACTTTCAAAAGGGCCACGTAATTACGTGACCTGAGCTCCTTTTGAAACTCCTACATAGAGGGTGAAGTAAAGAGCATTTATAGATTAGAAGCAAGTGGTGCCAGATTAAAATATGATGCATTAAGGAAACAAGCAGTTATGGCATGCTTTATGCAGTCTTCACTTTATTAAATGAAAATTCATGTCTCCAACTCTCACTGACCTTGGTACAGTCTTGAAATATGTATCATTAACTGTGACCTCAGCAGCTAATGGTATAAAGCAATCTCTTTGCAGGAAAATTGTAAATATTTTTGTAAATATGACCCAAATTGTATAAGCCCTAGTAAATAAGTGCCTAGAAAGATCCCATTCTGCTACTCCACCATCTTACCTAGTTGCTTTCTGGGAAGAGGAAAAGTAGATGGGAAAGCTGAAAATGGAAAATTGGGAAGTTTTCTTTCTCTGTTATGTGAATATTCTATTTTCTGCAAGCAACAGAGTAAAATATTTTCATAATCTGACCAATTCATTCTAAAATTGATATCCATTAATGCAAATTCAGCATGACTAGAGAGCTCACAAAATCTATTAAGGAGCAAAAAAGAGAGCCAGTTACAAAGTTCCCTCTGCATGAAGCTGTGACCTAGTGTTTTGTACCACAAGGACAAAAGTTGTCTTTGAAACATGCTGGTTCACAGGCCAAGGCAGTGTATTTCCAGGTCTTTTTAGGTAAAATCAAGCACAGGATTTCAGGATGCCCATGGTCATGATACTGAGTTCCCAGTCTGAGCACTGTATGTGTATATATGACCATGAATATGCTGAGGGGTAGACTCTTCACCAGTAGAAAAAAAAAAAAGAGCTTAGGAGAGTTGTTGTGGTAACTATTTGGCAATATACTGTTTCAATTTCAGTCTCAAGGGAGTCAGCGCCATAATCTCTGCACGATTATGTTTCATAGGTATGAGATTCTCCATTCCCAAATGCTTCATTTTTCCCCAGCTTGGCAGAACGTTTATCTACTCCTCCCAAGGAAAATTGTAGCAGATGAATTCATGCTGTAAAAAGGGTCAGCCTGCCTATTTGTCAAAGCTAACCTCGTAAAGCAGATGATCCCACACATGCAGATATGCTGAAGACCGTTCAGCCACAGAGACCCACCCATTGTGTCTTCTGTGGCCTCTGGCACAAATGAGTTTCCAGGAGGTCAGAGCAAGACATGTGGGACCAAGACTTCCAATGTTTAGGGATCATCTGCCCTCACAAACTGCACCAAACTAATTAAATGAGCTTCAAAATCTATTTGGTTAAATGGTCACAATTTCCCAAATCAGTACAAGAGTGACTGATGCTGAAATTGAGTTAAACTAAGTTGATAAAAAGCCTGCTGACGTCTTTCCTATATACCAATGTTGGATTGGTTTATCTTTCCAGTATAATCTGACATATTCACCTTTCTCCAGTTATCCCAGTGTGACATCATTATAAAGGTACTTAAAGTGCCCTTTGCAAGCTTTATAGAAAAAGAATAGGCAGTGCCTTTTATAATGATACATCTGCATTTGTACAGAGGATTTGTGCCGGTGTAATTATGTTAGTTAAAAAAAGCCCACCTTTAACACTTAATAGAAGCACTTTCACAGGGACAAAAAATGTATTTACTAGCCTAAAGTCAAATATAATGTAGAATGCATGGGGAAGCATCAACTTAATTAAAGGCTTTTTAATGAATGCATTTGCCATGCAATTACAGTGGTGCAATTTCTGTGCATTAACCCAAGCCTCCCACGGATTCTCCAGGTATGACATGGGTTGAGGTGCTTATAAAATGAGGGAAATAAATATCCACTTTTGGTAAACCTCTAAGAGCCTCAAACAGAAGGGACTATGCAAGTGTAAAGTGTGATTATTACTATTTAGTCATCCAGAAGTAAGTTACACAACAAAACATCAAAAGCCCCTTTGAAAATGTGCATTTCCCAACAAGCTGGAGGAAGAAGCTTAAATTACTTTTGTCAAAGCAAGTAGCTCACTGTGAAACCAGCTGCTCCGAGTTTGAGTCATCAGCCTCAGCAGCCTTCCTAGAGTCAAACCCACCAGCACCTTTCTAAATTCACTCTCGTTAAAAATTCTGATGATCCTGGTAGAAGTCCCTCAGGTACTTGCCAAGCAGTGCTGTTGATACAAGGAGGAAAAAAAAACACACAAGAAAAAGATCTTTTTTCACTGCAGTTACTTTGAAGAGAGGAGGGAAGTCATTCTTCATTATTTCATTTATTAATCCCAGCAGGTTTGCATCATTATCTGATGAAAATGTCCTTTCTCATTGTTTGAAGGCGTAGTCGGAGGGACCAGCGTGACAGCCAACTTTCTAAAGCAATACCTATTCTCTTGTGCTGGGAACGTGGCAATGACCCTACCTCCTGCCCAGCCACCACTGCCAGCACATGGCTGCAAACCTTCCCCTTACTGCTGCCACAGCAATGCCCACTCCCTTTTGGAAGGGCACTTTCATGACAAAGGAGGGTTTAAAAGTAGCTTTATTCTGAAAAGTCCTGCCCAAATGGCAGAAGGTGTCTGTAGTTGTCATGTTTGAGTGACCTCCGACAAATGTGCTTAATTTCCAAGTGCAAGTGGAGCTGTCATTGGACCAGAGGATGGCTGGGGTTGCAATCTTTGCTGAAAGTCAACCCAAGGTAAGGTCTCTGCTAGCTTTAGCCGGGGAAGCCTACCTACATACAGTGAGCAAACTGGGTGACAGCACTACATAGTTTGTAGAGCCTCTGTTTGAGGCTCTCAGAGGTTTACCAATAGTGGATATTTATTTCCCTGATTTTACAAGCACCTCACCCCATGCCATACCTGGATAATCCATGGGAGGCTTGGGTTAATGCACAGAAATTGCACCACTGTAATTGCATGGCAAATGCATTCATTAAAAAGCCTTTAATTAAGTTGATGCTTCCCCATGCATTCTACATTATATTTGACTTTAGGCTAGTAAATACATTTTTTGTCCCTGTGAAAGTGCTTCTATTAAGTGTTAAAGGTGGGCTTTTTTAAACTAACATAATTACGTAGTCTGTGTAGTGCTGTCACCTCAACAAGGATTTTACATCCAGCAGAAGTGGCCACCTATCCATCTACAGTTGGTCAGCTATGACTCTTAGCCCTCAGCACAGAATTGGCATTCCCACGAGTCAAATACCTGGCATCTCACTCATCAGCCCTTAAACCTTCTACCTCAACCATGCCTTCCATATATGTAAAAACCACATTTTTTACCCTGAAGATGTGTCCTTGCAGACACTTGTGCAAGCCAGGCTGTGTTTGCATGGAAATAGTTGGCTGGAGTTGGATGTTTGGTTCAGTTTGTAGCACGCACAGAAGAATAAAATGAAGCTCACTTTGCTACCTGTTGGTTTGCAAGGCTAACGGAAGCAGCAAGCAGTATCCTCACCTCAGCCTCCTGTTTTAATAGATATGCTTTTGAATACGTACACAAAATATTTCCATTGAAGAAATTGGTGCCACTCTTATGTAGCTGCAAGCATATTCTGTGTCATTATCGATAAGAGAATCTATGCCAACTTGAGAGATGCAAGTATTTGGGATAAACAGGGTCTATGCAGAGGTTGCAATGAAGTAAATTTCTTTTAGAGTATTTGAGAACCACACTTGTTTACTTTGCTGAAAAGACTTGAATTTGGACTTCCATTTTCCTGGGAGGAGAGAATGCTTTCAGTAATATCACAGCTAATCCAGTCCTTCGTGCTTGATGGGTGGCAGTTGCTAGATCGCTTCAGACATGGCAGGAATGGTGCACAACCTAGAATACAAAACTTGCCAGCTGAAATGCAATGTCAGGAGAAAGAAACAGCCTTTCTGGCTCTGTGCAGGTGAGCTCGAGCTCCATGGGTGATGCAGAGCCAGGGAACGCAAGCTGCCCCACGCCTGCACCCTGAGGAACACCCTGGGGCACATGAAGTGCAGAAAAATGTCCTCAGCGGATTTGAGTACAAGGCAAAGAGGCATTCATAGATGCAGGCAGCTTAAATTCCACCTTGTTCTTGTGCCTTATATTTTGTGCTGGCTGCTTCTTGGTCTCCAGAGTCATCTTGCCAAAGGAAATATTGGGCGTAAGGCTATAGCTGAAATTGAGGTTCACTAAATATGGGCCTTGGCATTCATCTGGCAAGTAACTAGGGTACAGTAAATTCATGCCCAGGCTTGCTGAGCACTCACTCAAGCCCTCAGAAGTAGCTCACCTTACTTTTTAAGGCCAATACCTCTAGTACACTAGTAGAAGTAGTAAGCAGTTATTATGAAAGATTGAGTATGTGTGTTGAGAGTACACATAGGTGAACTTGCCTCAAAGAACCAAATAAACGAATGTAAGAATATAGTATTTCTAAAAGCAATTACAAGACTGGAATCATTGCTGTTAAATAGTTTAAAATAGATATTACAGGCAATATAGTCTGTCCCATAATGCCTCAGAAAAACCATCATCATCAAAAAGCAGCTCTTGCTCTGGTGTGGTGGGTTGACCTTGGCTGAATGTCGGGTGCCCACAAAAGCTGCCCTGTCACTCACTGTTCTCAACTGGACAGTTAAGAGAAAATGGTGCGAGGGGATGGGGAATGGGAGTTGCGGTCAGTTCATCACATGCTGTTTCTGCCACTCCTTTCTTCTTAGAGGGAGGACTCCTCACACTCTTCCCCTGGTCCAGTGTGGGATCCCTCCCACAGGAGACAGTCCTCCATAAACTTCTCTAACATGAGTCCTTCCCATGGGCTACAGTTCTTCACAAACTGCTCCAGTGTGGGTCCTTTCCATGGGGGCTGACCTTCAGGAACAGACCCAGTGTGGGTCCCCCATGGGGTCACAAGTCCTGCCAGTAAATGTGCTCCAGCTTTGGCTCTGCTCTCCATGGGTCCACAAGTCCTGCTAGGAGCCCGCTCCAGTGCGAACTTCCCATGGGAGCACAGCCTCCTTTGGGCACATCCACGTGCTCCCACATGTGGTTCTCTACAGCCTGTGGGTAGATATCTGCTCCGCCATTAACTTCCATGGGCTGCAGGGGGTCAGCCTGCCTCACCATGGGTGCAGGGGCATCTATGCCTTGGTGCCTGGAGAACCTCCTCTACATCTTTCTCTGCTGACTTTGGTGTCTATATAGCTTTTTCTTTCACATATTCTCACTCCTCTCTCTGGCTGCAGTTGCTGTTTGTGCAGGGTTGTTTTTTTTTCCCCCTTCTTAAATAAGTTACCACAGAGGCACTACCACTGTCGCTGATGGGCTCAGCCCTGGCCAGCTGTGGGTTGCCTTCTTGGAGCCAGCTGGCATTGGCTCTGTCAGACACAGGGGAAGCTTCTAGCAGCTTCTCACAGAAGCCACCCCAGTAACCCTCCAAAACCTTGTAGCTACCAAAACCTTGCCACACAAACTCAGTATATCTGGTATTTCAGTTAAGGTAGCTTTTACATGATTGTTAATGTCTGGAAACTTTGCAGGGAGGTATGTCTATACCTGCAGTTGGGATAGACTATATCTTTATTAGCCAGCAGTGCAGCCAAGCAGGGAGAGCTATGTAAACCTCAACAGATGCTCAGCACCCAAACTCAGCAGTTCTGGGAGCTGGGAATTATTACTTCGGTCTGCCTGTAACATGGTCGTATGCAGGAGGCACGTGCCAGGAGAGAGTTTTCCAGTTTCATTTCACCCGCAGGGAGTCCCCAGCTGTGCGAGCTCCTCACAGTGTGATCCAAGTAGAGGGGATGAAGTTCCCTTCAAAAGTTCTGAAGGGAAGGTGATGCAGGAGAGGTACTTTCAGTCTTACACTGACTGTAACCCCATCCCTGACAGCAACTCCCTCACTTCCTTTGGATTTATCATTTACCTTGCCAGCAGGATGGGACTTGGAGCATTTCACTCATTTCCCTTATGGATGGAAAGCATCTGGGAGATGTTTAGCAAGTTCACAGGGCTTGCGTGCGAACTAAGCATGCCATCCTGTAGGAGCTGCAGAAAGAGAAGACAAAGCAAACAATCTCTCTTATTTATCCATTCTGAAATACAACTGTAAATTGTGTTATGATTTTGTCGATACACAGTGCTTTCAAAGATTTCAAATAAATAATGTTATGACCCCAGAGGCCTTATTGATTTTGTAATAATTTTGAAGAGAAGCCACTCAGTTTCCTGTTTGCTGATAAATTCTTTACTCCCTGAGGAATTCCTATTGAACACATACTAAAGAGAGGATAAAATAATTCCAAGGAAGTGCAGAGAGAGGTCTTTGTGCATGGACTCTGCTCAGCAAATGGGTATTTAACCTCTGACCAGTGCCGACAGGTCTCCTTTAGCTCTATTAGATCAACAGCAAGCTACTATAATTAAATAAAAAAACTGTTTAGAGCCTCACCAAACATGTCCTGGGAATTAAAGCATATGGCAGGGATACTGAAAAAAAGACTTTCCATATGCTAATGACCCTTGATGTCTGAAATAAATTAGATCCATTAGAGTTTATGCTCAATAAAAGAAAGACTTTAAGCATTCCAAAGTTAGTGACTCGAGACCGATTTTGGCTTAGAAATTCAATCTGCCTGCTTATTAATTCTTAGTAAGGCTCTGGAGGAGGCAGGGGATGCAAAATCATAATTCTGTGCTGTATCAGAATTTTAAAGTGCCATCAGTTTCTTTTCCTTCTTTTTATTTTAATTAAACCATTTTTCATGCTTCCCTTTTTTTGTTCCCCTCATTAATTTGATTTTGTTCCCATTTTTGTTTAATTTCTTTCTTTTTAAGGTTTCATTTATCCTATTTCAACTGAGCAGAGAACCCAGAATGAATATGGATTTTCTTGTAAGTTTAATGTTTGATTTTATGTTCCTGGATGCTAATTTGATGCTGTTCCTTGGGTCAAGCTTTATGCTAGCTCTTTGTGAGTAGGCAAAGAGGGACCTGTTCAGCAGTGTAAGTGACATGCTGCTTGCTTGACAGCAATCATAGTGTTCCACTGTCAGCAGATTGACGCAGAATGGTAATGGCCCTTATGAATGAGGAGAAGGAGATAAGATGCTGCCTCACAAATAAAAACTGGAGAGAATGAACCCTCTTCTCATTAAAATTTCCTTAGCAAACAGAAGAAATGTGGTGGAGGGATAACTTTTCTTTGAGCTGGAGCTCAGAGATATGCTTCCTGAACTGCTGGGGGACAAAATGGGATGTTTTGAAGGCGGTACATTGGAGGTCTGATAGTCAGGAGCTTACAGAGATTGATAAGTCCCTTTCAACATCTGCCAGCTCTCACCTCTGCAGCTGGAGGGCAGCTTGGCTTAAATGGTGGAAAGCAAAATAATAAAATGAAAATGATCTCACATGTTTCAAAGTAACAAAAATGAGGTACTAAAAAAGTCTGATTTGGTTTTGCACTTTCTTTTTTCATGACACTATTTCCAAAACTGGGATTGTTCACTGTATAGAAACACATCAAATTTTGATCACATATTCAGACCTTTTGGGAAGAAAAATGTCTGTTGGATAATGATGCTGGAGATTAGCCTGGAATTAGTGCTGAAGATACCATATAAGCAGCTAGTAGAAATATCATAGCCATTTTCTCACAAGACAGCTCTAATAAATCTGGATTCCTTTTGGTAAATTACCGCATTATTTCTTGTGCTTGCTTCTGCTTTTATCCAAATATGTACGTGTTAATGCCAGTGGTGAGAATCCGGTGTTTGATTCTCTGCTTTACTACATTTTTTTTAAAAAAGGAAATGGATGGAAGGGAATAATGGCTTGACACACTATAGTTCAGAAAAAGCAAACTCAAATATACATCCTGATATTCTGGACTTTTGAGGAGGTTTGACTTTTGTTAAAGTAGAAAAAACGGCTTCTAAGTTTAAAACCCCACAACATGTTTTTTATTATCAGATGAACCACTAAATACCAGTATTACAACACTTTTTCACCAAGACATTCTATTTTATTTCATAGGGTGGATTTGTTTCATGAGACTAAGTTTTTAACCTGTTATGCTTAGTATTTTGTAGCCTGGGTACTAGAGACATGAACAAGTAGGTAGGGAAAGAGAACACAAGTTAGAGAGAAATCAAAGATCATTTTCTATCAGAAGGGCATAGACCTGTTATATAGCTTTGGAAATGGATTTTAAATTAACCTATAAAAAAGGTAGTAAATATCTGCAGGAAAGGAGAATAATAAGAATGTGTTTTCTTGAAAGTTTCTGTGAGGAGGACATTTCTTCAAGGTTCCTGGCCTCTCTCTCTCTAGCTGCTCCTGACTCGGATGATGTTGCTCTCTACGTCGGGATCGTTATAGCAGTGATTGTGTGCCTGGCTATTTCCGTGGTTGTGGCCCTGTTTGTCTATCGCAAGAACCACCGTGACTTTGAGTCAGATATTATCGACTCCTCGGCGCTGAATGGGGGATTTCAGCCTGTTAACATCAAGGCTGCAAGGCAAGGTTAGTTGTGTTGACCAATTCAGGAAGACGCTCTGGTTCTGGTCTCTTGGGCTGCATGAGTGATACATGCTGGATGCTGGATGCTTGTTGCTCTAAGGTAAAAGGGAGAAAGTTCATATCCATTTGTTTCTAACAGTAAAGTTCTCAAAACCCATGCTGGCATTTTTCAGATGTGCTCAAGAGCACAAAGCAGAGGAATTTCACTTCTGAAGAGAGAAAGTGTGAATGTAAGAGTGAAACACAGAGACATTTATGGAAATACAGGTCCAGCTCAAATTTAAATCAAAGGCAAAGCTGTGACAGAAACAATGGAGGCAGGATTCATCACAGGAGTGATATTACAGTACAGTAATTCTATCACATATTCCTCCCCTTTGTTTCTTTCATAGCCTTCTTTACTGTGCCCTGTCTCCACAGGCATAAATAGTAGTTTAAGAAGTACTGTACTTTCAATAGACAATGTAAAAGAAGTTGCAGTAGAACATCATTTAATAATGAGCATTTTTATCACTGGCACATAACAGCTTGATTATTTCCACACTTCATTGCCCAGGAAAAAAAAAAAAACTCTAAAGGTAGTTCTGGCTTTTTAAAGACCCACATTTAGGCTGAAGAGTTCCTCTTTTTTGCCCCAATATGTAAGCTAGAGGAATAAATCAAAGTAAGAGTTAAGATGACAAGGGAGTTGTCATCTGGAAGATTAGCGTAAGTGTCATTTTCTTAGCTGGAGATACTTTTAAACCAAATCTCCAAAAAGTGTGATGCAGGTACTAATCCCCCACTGTGGGGAGTCGTGGGCGCAGTGACTTAATAGGTTTGTTCTGGCTTTTATTTAAGGCATGCTGATGTTAGGCCAAGTGGATAAATTGGTTAATGATTGTCACTTAGCATTTAGGGAAGGGGTATTAGTTAATAAAACTAGATCTACAGAGTAAGGAAAAGGTCTTGCCTTGAAGCTAAGCATATCATAGTTGAAATCTGAGTGCAGCCTGGAAAAATAATCCCAGTGAAAAATCTTTAGAGCAGAAATGCGATGTAATTTTGCATGACAATTAGATTCTGTAGCAGCTGGGGCAATACAAGCACTGGGAGTTTGCTGGAGAGATGCATAGAAAAGGAAATGAAGGTGAGTGTGCAAGGACTTTGCATATCTTAACCTTTGGTACAGAAGGCAAAATGCAGAGTACAAACCCCAATTGTTGCCCAGAAGAGTCATCAGAATGGAGAAGTAATACAGTTCTTCCTTCTCATCTCCAATGCAGACCTCCTGGCGGTGCCACCAGACCTCACTTCTGCTGCAGCCATGTACAGGGGTCCTGTTTATGCCTTGCATGACGTCTCTGATAAAATCCCAATGACCAATTCTCCGATACTGGACCCGCTGCCCAACCTGAAGATCAAGGTTTATAACACCTCTGGTGCTGTCACCCCACAGGATGACCTCTCTGACTTCTCCTCCAAGCTGTCCCCACAGATTACACAGTCTCTGCTAGAGAATGAGACCCTGAACATGAAGAGCCAGAGCCTTGCTCGGCAAACAGACCCATCTTGCACTGCATTTGGGACCTTCAACTCCTTAGGAGGTCACCTAGTAATTCCCAATTCAGGTAAGTGCTAGCTATGTTGGCTTAAAGGCTCGGTTGCTTTGTGGTTTTCAGTGGAGTTAGCTTGCTTTTATGCAAGGAAAAGCAGGGTTGCTCCTGGGACTCTGTCTTTTCTTTGCTCTGAACAAACAGATGGCTTTTTTTCCCTTCAATGTACTTCAAGTATTCTTTTCCCAAAGTCCTGGCCACCTTTTTAACAGAACATTTCAGGGCTCTTAGCCACGTTCTGAGACTTGTGAGGCTTCAGAGCTTCCCTGTGTGAAGTGCAATTCAGCATCCTTGACCTTTCCCTTTCATGCAGCTCTAGAAAAGGAACTCCAAGCCAGAAAGCCTCAATCTTGTCATCACACATAAAAAGGACAAATTAATTAAAAAACAGATCGGTTCTTCCAGTTCATTGCAGACTGTGTGGTATTGAAGTAGGACAGCAGAATACTAATTTTTGGAAGGCTTTTTTTCCAGCACACATTACATACCCAAGGAAAAGAAGGCCCAAGAGTGTCCTTTCCATATTTCTCTCCTCATTATATATATTGTTGATTTCTTTTACAACTAGAAAAGAAAGAGACTGAGCATCTAATGCCTTTTGGTGTACTTGCAAAGTGCTGCTCAGTCTTTCTCATACAGTAGGAGACCAGGGTGCCAGGCCCTCTCAGGTCACCCTGGCACTGGGAGGCAGTTTCAGGGCTTCCAGAGAACTCCTGGGCAGCCTTGGGAGAGCTCAGCTCTCAGAGCTGTCTTTTTTTAGGAGAGCCATAGTGCTGTTTAGTTCCTAAATGAAGTATTGATGTTTAAAGGAAGTTCAGCACCTAGATGTTCCTGTGGGTTTGGCATGCTAATGAAGAGCAATGTTAACATCTAAAGTGGAGTTGAGTCAAATGCATACAACACTGGATGTGGGGGATAGGCAGGCTATACAGTGGTCAGGAGTCCCCCTGCCCAGTTTCTCTGGAGCTCTGAGTCCAGGTAGGACCACAACACATGAGACCCCAGCTCACACCTATGTGACATGATATCTCAAGGTTTCACAACATTTCTGCCTTCCCCCTTTACATCATGTGGTCAGCTCTTGGCTATTTCGCAGCACCATGCCCTGTCTGAGGAGATAGTGCCTGGCACCTTGTCTCCTGCTCCTTTGCTGGATCTTTTCTTGCTTGTTGATGTTGTGGAGAAAGCAAAATGCCTAGGTGGCCTGGGATATGGTGATTTGGTCCTTCCAAGACATAGATCCATACTTCCCAGGAAGCAGCCAAAAGTGATCAGTGAGCAGTAGCCCTCCTCTCTGAGCTACTGTGAATAGCTATTAAATTTAAGTGAAAGCTGAACTACTTAAAGAAAGCTGATCCTGACTTCTGAGCAATGTTGAAAATTTGTGTTATACAATTCTGGATTTCACATTTCTCTAAGTAGCAGCTGAAGGTAGATATTAATATTCAGGTTTCTTATGCTATGGTGGCACACATTGTCAGCAAATTCTATTAGTCACATTTAATTCACATACATTAATATCAATTTGTAAAGGAGAAAATGATTATTTATTGCTGTAATCCCTTCAAAATAAAGTTTTGTAAAATGTGTCAATCTCTCTACTGCTACAATGTATGCATCTGTGCTGCTTCTAGATGTTTGTATGTGCTCCTAGGGGTATTATCAAAACCCTTCATTTACGCTGTGCCTGCCCTCTTAAAACCAAGAACACGCACAGTTGAGGTTGTAACAGGCCTGCAAAGAAACAAGTGTCAGAAGGCACCTGTGGAAAATGCTTTCCTAGCTAATCTCTCCCCTTTGAAGCCAGTTATGGGACTGAGCCCCTGTACACCAACATATGGGAGGTCTCCAACATAACCAAACCACATGTGCTGAAGAAAAGAGACAAGGGCCATGCAAGGTTTCTATGAAGCCTTTGTTGTGCATGTACATATATGTGAATCATCTGCCCAAAGGTTTGTTTTCAGCTATGTAGTAACAACTGTATTAAAATCCTTGCCACTGATTCCCAGCTAATCCACGTCTGCAAAGACAGCTGCCCTGACAGAGGTGCATCCAGCAGAGTGAAATAGCTAGTTTGCGTGCCCTGTTTGTCATGTAACGTCGGGACATTTCTGGCCATAATGTAAGAACAGTGGTTTGTAATCAAGTATGCAGCTGATCACCACTGAAAAGAGCACCAAGCATATTCACCCACATTTTTTTCAAGGCTGTATGCCCGAATTTTGAGCCACTTTACAGGACTAGGCAAATTCAAAATACCAAGAAGCCCAATTTTGTCTCCCTAGTAGTCTCATTAGAAGCTGAGTGCATTAAAAGGCAGGATGGCAGTCAGACAAGCCATCTTTCAGGAAACAACTAGTTCTTGTTGCACTCCACAGTGGAGTGGCTTCCACTGCCACTCTTCCCTGATTTTAATTAAGTAAGAATTGCCTAGGGAGAGATGTCCCGTTACAGCTGTTGGAAATTTTAGTCAGAGTTGTTCTTTTTTCCGTCATTTTACAAGGTAAGCAGCAGCGTAACCATCTGTCTGCTCTTTAAATAAAATAAAAGCAAAAGGAAGAAAATCTTTTTCTCCACTCCTGTATTTCAGTGCTGAAGTGTAAGAAAGGTAAGAACAGGCCAGCTGACCGCCAGAGACACCCAGATTACAGTAAAAACTTTCTCCCACGTTGCTGAGGTCATATAGAGTCTGCTGGTGAGGCTGGGTGAAAATCTGGCATCACAGACTTTATCTTCTTTCTCTCCTGTCAGTCCACGGGCCCACTTGCCTCTTTTTTCTCCATTTTATGTTTTGTGTCTCTTCTGTTCTGCAGGAGTAAGCTTGCTGATCCCAGCGGGGGCCGTTCCACAAGGGAGAGTCTATGAAATGTATGTGACAGTTCACAGGAAGGAGAACATGAGGTAAAAGACTGCTTTTATTTACTTGTGCATTAATGGAGGGGAAAAATGTAGTAACTAAGACCTGTGGTAATATGCTTATGCAAAGCCTACTGTGTTGAAGCTGTTTGCTGACTTGGAGGTAAATGCGTGCAAAGCCAAGGATAAACTTTGCTACAAAGCCAGCTCAGACTTTTGCTTTTCTAACCAAGAGTTGCACTCTGCAGCAAGCCGTCAGGCTGAATCATAGCCAGAAGCAAGGAAAATGTGCCAGCATGAATTTGGTGCAGCAGAGAAGGTGTGAGGTAACCTCTTAATAAAGACCTATGCTGTAAAGGAGGAAGGTGACAAATCAGCTCAGCAGAGGAACGGTTGCCTGAGCACTTGGTTTGGAGAGTCTCCTCTCCAATTATAATGAAGGTGAATTTTTATTTTACCCTTCATGGGCTTTATTAGTCCATGCAGTGAAAAGGATGGAGCTAAAGCTTTTGTTGTCCTCCATCCTTCCTTGCTCTGAGGTGGAAGTCAATTAGTTGTCCTACTGAGCACCAGGCACTCCACACTAAGGGCCACCCAGAGCCAATGTTGGGATGACCCCTGTTGTTCTCAGCTGTTAGCTGCATGTGTGGCAAATTCAAATTCTAGATCTTAATGTCTACTGAGTGCTCTGGCAGCCTTGGCATTAAAGAAAAAGGAGTTTCCAAAAAGGCCAAGATACTGTTTGAAGCAGTTTACTAAAACCTAATGAAGAGAAAGGTGAGATCTTAGTGCGCGGAATGGACTCGTGCACAAAGGCTGAATGGCAAATGTGAATCTAAGCAATCATTACACGGTACTTTGCCTCTTTCCCCTCCTCATAGCTAGATACATTTTTTTTTTGGCTCAGCCCCTTAATGGCTTTTATTATGTGCTAAGCCACAGCTGTTTATACACTATGTGATATTGAACACTATTCTTTAGCTTGTTAGTCTTTCACCCATGCTAAAATAATCTGCTTAAAGAAAAAATAAGTAGCCCCCCCTCCCATCCTTTTGCATACATTATTCATGGTCTGCTCTTTGAAAATAGCTAATTGCTGCTACAGAAAATGTGTCTCTGTTCATATCTAGTATTGATTGTATTCCTATCACTTTTGGCTGTGCTTTAAAGGCATGTACAAAACAGCATTGGAAAAGGACTCTTTCCTGCAGAGGAAAAAAAAAGAAAATCAGACGGGAGGGCATCCCCTGTTATTCAACTTGCCTCCAAATCTCCTTTTTAAAAATATCTAATCCTAAAAAAAACAAAAAAAAAAAAAACCAAAAAAAAGTTTAATTCCTAGGGTGACCTATAGGTGCACTTATTTTCTTTCCAGCCAGTCATGGAGGGAATCCCTGTCTTCTTATTCATGTAGCTGTGGACAGCCAATGTCACATGCTAGTCTGATTTATTTTCTTCAAGGGTCATAAAGCCTCCTCTGCATGCTTTGCGATAGCTGTTACTCAGCAGGTCACACAGGGTTAACCTGTACTGGGAAAAGCATGCTTGTAGCTGTGCTCTCCGAGCTGAGCAAGTGTGCTGAAGTACACCTGCAGAAGCAAACGGAAAGGTGTGAATCCTCACTTGCAAGGAAGACTTTGGGAAGTGATTTCTTTTCCTAGGAGAGGAGAGAAGAGTGGAGAGCGGGCTCATCTCACTGTGGTGGTAGTCATTTCCTGGGTTCACAGAGGCCAGATGTTTATTCGATTTATGGCAGCTTTTCAGCCCTGCCTTAGCCTGCCAAGCTCGTTGCATTCATGGAAACCAGATACTTCTAGGACTTTAAAAACGGAGCTCGTTGTGTGTTTTCTAGATCACTTGAATAGTCACCGAAAAGGGCTTAAACACTGCAGACATTGTATGTCCTCCCCTGTTACCTGTTCTGTTTCCCCAGGTGCCCAGGAGCTTCTTCTCCAGGGGTGGGTGGCACCCAGCTGTAATGGTCTTCTGCTGCAGGACTGTGCTAACAGACACTTCACTTGCTGTAGCAGAGCTGCAGCTTGGTCAAAGCCTCTTTTTCTGACTGCATGAGCCACAGATGTTGCTTCATATAACTGGAGTCATAAGGGTACCACAAGTTAGCATGCAGCGTAATTATTTTTAAAATCTGCTGCTGCACTCTTACAGCACTCCAGCAGAGAGTGATAGTCCACAGTAAGGACTATCTGCAGACATTTGTCTTTGTGGCCAAGCACTAACTGGAGTGTGTTCAATAAATCCTGATTTATTTTCATGAGCACTGTGTAAATGTGCATGGGTTGAAAAGTCCTGTCATGTGTTGATGTAGTTGGAAAGGGGCATATAGGAAACTATGTAATGGGTGTTATAATCAGAAATGAAGACAGGCTCTTTTTCTTGATATACAACCACCACTGAGGTGAGAATGCGGTCCCCGAAGTGCTACCCTAAATAGAACCAATGCAGCAACAGAGACGCTCACCATCACAGCTCACATATCTCCAGCAACTTTAAGATTTAGCTCACCCTTTGTTTGTAGAAATATGAAACAGCTTCTGAACAGTCAACCTGAAACAGGAAATCTGTTATCCCTCAGAGTCCTGCAATTTCCCCTCTTTTCCTTCATTTGTTTTCCTACTACATTTCCCCAGTTAACCTCTGAAACCTGTAGCATAGAAATTTGAGAGACTTTGCAACCCAGTAATACCACTCTTTGTGTTGCCTTGCAGATTGGTTAGGAGAGCTTTCCAAGACACTCTATTTATTCCATTTCATATCGGTCAAAGCATGTGAGAGCAGGAGAGTCACCCTAAAAGCCTTATTCTTCTGCGGCGAATTGGGGTTCTGATGACTTGCAATAAATGCCACTTGGAGGCAGTTGTTTTCTCTGAGTGTGTTAGCGTGCTTGTAGCCCAGGGGGTTTTATTTTTTCCTTCGCTAACACTCCAGCAGGCTGTTTTTCCTGCTCCTGCACAGCAAGCTTGTCCTCATTCTGCCTGTCATGTGGGGCAGGATGGATGACAAGCAACTACCAGGCTCTGATCCCAGGCTGGTGTGTTGTCCTCATGGAAAGGTCTATGTGCTTTATGAAGTGGCTACAATGGGGAAAAGGATATCTATGTATACGTGCATGTGTGTGTACATATAACTGAAAAAAATGACAGACCTATGAGAATGTTTCACAGCTGTCAGACAGGTTTCTGTCTTGAAGCTCATTGTCTTTTTCAGTGGTGATCAGATGCTCTCTCCCTTAGTCTGGAGAAGTGTCACTGTCTTTGAGATTTGCAAGGAGTCCCTTCTTGAGTTGTGATTTCACCTATAAAATAAACACATTGCTCTGACCACTACATGGAAAGAACCTGTTCCCATGAGCATCAGTGACAGCCTAGGCGTTATGTGACTAAGGATTAAATAGCATGAGTATAAACCTCTAACCTTCAGGATTTTCTTGACTGCCTTGGGTTAAAAAACAAATTTAGCTGTGAGCTAAATTAGCAGAGCTGTGTGCTTCCTTCATAAACATCTGGCACTGATCAGTGCTAGACAGGGTCTGGGTCTTGATGGACCGCTGCTTTGATCTTGTATGGCAGTTCCCGTGTTCCTGCATGAACCCCTGCCGAGCTTGCACAGCTTTAGGTGGAGCTACTCTTGCATACTCTAATCAGAGGCAAGAACTGCACTAAATATGGCACAATGAAGGACACTCCTGTATCCATCACACAGGAGACGATGCAAATGAGAGTGGATGTTGCTGTGCCCACAAAATGTGAAAAGCCTGAACAACAGAGCAAGCAGTGGTCCTGAAGATCTTGGTAGACGACACACATGAATTGTGAAACTTCCAATTTAGCTACCTTAAGAGAGAAGGGTCAGGTGAGCCTTGTCAGGTTTTGGATTGGTGGCTTCCTAGTGTATGTATAGACTTCATGTTAAAGTCACGCAGCTGATCAATGAGTTTAATCCAGGGAGCAATGTTGCCTTTTCACCAGTAAACTCTAAGCTTAGTGATGTGAAATAAAAGAAATTGAAGTCTCTTGCATCTCATTTCTCCACCTTCCTTCTGTATCTCAGTTGCATAAACAAAATTACTTTGCAGCTCCAGAAGACAATTTCATGAAGTGCCAGTCACTATAATTGAAAAATTCAAATAAAAAAGACCAGCGCATGAGCAAAAGAGGATGAAGACTTTTCCTTCTAAAGATAAACTAGCAAAAGAACCAGAGCCAGTCAAGAATATTAAGTTTGAAACTTAAGAAGGAACACATATTAAAAATAAAGCCCCAGCAATGAAAGGAAAGGTAAAATGTCTTCCCTCTGACTTTTGGCTAAGCTCTATAGAAGGGTTGCCATCTGTTGCTAGAGTTAGCCATTCCTCTCTTCCTGCTATGTCCTGTGCTTCCTGAGCTGCTGTGGTTGCCTGGAACAGCTATGCATGGTGCCAGGGAGCACAATGTAGGCCCACTGAGAAGCAGAGATTTCTCTAGTTGAGCTCACATCTGCTGTCTGACAGCTACCTTAATGAATGTGGTCTGGCTTATTACAGGGAGATGGTTTTGAATAAGTAAGCCCATTAAAAACACAAATTTGATTGTGAAGGGACCAATTATAGTGAATGGAAGTTTGTTTGCTTTTAGTAAAAGTTGACTGATCTTGATAAGCAGGACAGGGCAACATCTAAAAATATCTGAAGACCTTTCAGTTACTGTTAGTGCTTTTTAATCGCACTGCTAAACAGAGGATTGAATTTCAGTCTCAGTCACATGTGTTTGTAGAACAAAAACATCTCTTTTGCCTGCAGTGAAGTGACTTCAGAGTTATATAGCTGAATGCCCCGTCTTGTCTAATAAGTTGTCCCAAGACTGCACATATGGATGGGATTCAGGGGGGGTTGGGTTTGGGGTTCTTATTTGGATAACAGCCTAAAAGTAGGTTCTAACCCACAGTTTTGAAGATCCTACTCATAGATCTTTCTGCTTTAGAGGAGATACCTCCCTTGTTCTGTATGCTCCCCTGTGTCTGTGTTTGTGCTGGATCTCCTGCGATCTATAACGCAGAAATCCCGATACTTGATCACAACAGGGGCTTATCTAGGCCAGCATCTTGGCTTTGCATCACCTGCTCCAGGAGAAAGATGAAAATTGCTTGTAATGAATGACTACACAATAACTTGTCTTCAGGGGAATTTCTTGTTTACTAATTCCATCAATTAGTGTTGGGTTTGTGCCTTCAAGCAGAAAGATTAATATCTCTTGTATAATATATCTTGTCTACTGCATCTGTTTCTGTTCTCATTAGCTATAGTAAGGCATAATCCTTTTGTTTTAAAATGGAAATTAGAAACAGTGAGAAATAAGAAAAGATCTGTCAAGAGATTTTTGTTCCTTTTTCCTCTCAGTTGTGATAGGGTACCTCTCTGCTGTATGTGCTGTTGTGTGGTTTAGCCTCATTCCTCTGGGTTTCAGGTGTTTATTTCCAAGACCTTACTGCAGCCCCTAAACACTCTGCTACCTGCAGTCACGTTAGAGCTGGATAGGGAAGGGAATATCACCTCAGCGTGCTCTGACATGCCTTGTCCAATACTGCCCCAGAAATCAGATTTGCTTTTTGCCGCTGTGTCACATTACAAGTTGACACCTGCTGTGTTGCAGTAAGCTCACCTGAGATATTTTTCATTTTTATTGCTTTGTTTGCTACTAAATAACTATGTCTGGAACCTGCTTTGCTCCAAAAGCATGAGCTGTTATGCAGTTATTTGGATTTTATTTTTTATGCAAATTTTTACCTTCTCTGAATCTTTTGCATTATTTTCTGGCTCTCATTGTTATTTGCAATAATTCCTTATTAATTGTTATCCCTAAATTTAATGACTGTGTTGCTTTTTATATTGTCTTCTTCATCGTAAGTAGAAATCCTGGCCTCACAGTAGTCAGAAAGAGGTTTAGCATGGACTTCAGTGGAGCTGGGATTTCGCCTATTCAGTTACACTGACCCCTGTTTCACAGCACACGAGAACTTCTCTACAACCCATTATATCTCTGTTTTTAAAGGTTTATGGGCATGAGGTGGATGATGAAGAATCACTAGGACTGGCAGTATTCAATAACTTTGGCAGGCCAGACTCAGATGCATGTCTGGTTGGCCATTAGGGACTGCTAAGTGAAACACCCCTGCAATGGACCTATTGTTCTACTTTTCACTTATCAGAGTGTCCTGTATCACAAATACGCAGGCCACGAACATGTGTATCTGATCCACTTAGCAGTCTGGTGACAAAGATGCTGCTTACCAACTTGGGAAAAAAATACTAAGTCTTGCTGGTTTTTTGCATGTCTTTTGTATGCTTGTATCCGCTTCCCATCTCCCTTGCTGACAGCGCAGTCTGGAGCACCTCCCGACTTCGTGTTCTGCATCATTTTTTGTACTTGTGCTAATCGGATATAAAATGTTGTGGTGCAGAATCATACCCTCCATCAGAGCCCTAAAATTTAACAGCTAACAAAATTTTGTCACACAGCAGTGACTAAACTTAATTTTACTTTGAGACAGCTTTAGGCTGTATGATTTATCAGTACCGTATTATTTTAATGACCTTTTGACTTTTTTCAACCACATGCTTCAGTGCTCAGATTCCTGTCAATTTTAACTCATTTTTCACCTAAAAGGCACTCTGTGAATTTTTTTACAGCAGTTATGATATATTCCCTCCTGTATTCTTTTTGACTGCTGGTTTTGTAATTCAGTCCAAAGAACTATGATAACTTGGACTTTTTTTCCTTCCTTCTTCATGGGTCAGTAGTCTTTTCGATGAAGTCGGGTTAACCAGATGATTAAGTCTATAGCTTGTCATAGCTGTAGCTTTCCAGACAAATATTCTAATTTTGAAAGATCTTTCTCATAAGACATTATTTTTTTTTAAATTTCTTGGATTAGACTGTATGAGAGTGTTCAAATACCCATTACTGCACAGGGTAGATGATCATTAAAAACCACCACAGTGTGAGTGTTTTTTAAAATTCTTGTTGCTTCTTATGGAAAAAAAAAGAAGTGCATGAGTCTAAAAAGGGATCAACATTTTATCAAAAACTGCCCAATGATTTATTCAGTTCAGTCTTGCAAGAGACTGATCCCTGATCTTCTTAATCAGACTCCAGAGATCCCTACAGCATGCAAGAGGAGTTGGACTAGGTACTCTGTCTGCTAGTGTTTCATTTCTTTTGTGTACTGTTTGTTAGGCTAAAATAGCTGGCATAATACATGATAGCTGTCCAGATTGTTGTACTTTACATCTTTTTTGACAGACAGCTATATCACAGCTGTTTGTTTCCAGCCCATGGCTTTTCAGAAACAATTGTTAAGTCATTTAGTAAACTCATCAGTTAATTTCCATAGATGCGTATCATCTGGATTTACTGATTTGCATAGATTTAAATTTTTCCATGCTGGACCTTGGTTTTTTTGTTTTTTTTTTTCTCAAATGTTGTAAAAACCTCCCACAACATTTGTAGCAACAAGAGATGCTCTTCAAAAGTGCCTTGATTCCACTTTGAAAAAGGAGTTCTCAAAAGTTTGTCTTTCATTTTCTGTGAGGTTAATAGAATATTCAGGGAGAATTAAGGTAGGCAAAATTAGAACATATCTTTGCAATAGCCAGAATAGGTGCAATAAATCGGATTTCAAAACAGCTTCTGTACTGATTTGGCCTCCTTGAAAATGTTATCGGAGATTACAGCTACTTGTTTTGTTCTTTCTTTTGGTAAAGGCAAAGACTTGCAGAAATAAACAGTATTTAATGTTGTCTCAACTAATTCCATTAAGACCAATACAGATGTATATACAAGTATGTGTCAGTGCAACAAAGGACTGAGCCCTTAGCCAGAACAGAGGATGGGAGGTCCTGTGGGCAGATTTGGAGTTTGAGCGCAGATCACATTGAACACTTTTAATCTTCCACTTGCTGGTTTCTGGATCATGAATTTGTCCTCTGTATTATGTGGGGAGTTGGTTGATGAGGCACATTCAGCTGTATTTGTCATACACCAGATGTCGGGATAGTTAAAGTCACTCATGCTTCCTCTGTTTTTAAGCTACTCAGCAGTTGGTCTGGGATAGTTTATACATGAATACACGTGTGCGTGCACATACACAGTCATTTACAAACTTGCAGCGTATGTGTGTATCCTCAATATTTATATGATTTCTCATAACACCCGTTCCTAGAGACTGGTAGCAAGTGTACTCGACAACACCCATGTTTTTAACTGAACACCTCCAGGTTATCCCTAAACATCTCAGGGTTTGTGAGTGTGTTTTGCCCTCCACACTATTCCTTACAGTCCCTTCGCCCTTTCTCCCCTACCACCCAGTGACAGCTACTCCCCGCAAGCATATTTGCAGTAGCTGTTCTAGTAGATCTGAATGCCTTTTAAGTAAAATGGAGTATCAGTGGGTTTGGTGATGACTAAACTCAAACTGCAAGTTTCAGAGGTGCTAAATACCACTTACAAGATTTCAGATGTGCTCATTAGTTCATTCTTGTCCTCTGTTCTTCAGTTTTCTCTGTCCAGACAGTAAATAATTCTCACACATTGTGCTGACAAGAGCCACTGTTCATTTCTGTATGCTGCTAAACAACTGCCAAATGCAGCACTGACCACGTTTCAGCAGTGGGTGAAATGAAGCATCTGCGTGCCATCTTCAGAGTGGAGGGTGCTCAGCAAATATGATCTATAATTTGCTGCCACTTAAACCTGCATTTTAACAAATAAGTAATATTTGGGAGAATAAAAAGCCAGAACATTTTGGGATTTGGGTGAAAAAGGACCAACAGACTAAACAAAACCCACTCATTCTTTGCTTGCACAATCTTTAGATTTTGAGAGAAAGATTTTTTTATGTTTACATACCTAAATGTGTACCTTTTTGCATTTTTTAACTTAATGAGCATATCCAAATTTCTGTTCCCTTTTCAGGCCACCTGTAGAAGACAGTCAAACCCTGCTGACACCGGTGGTCAGCTGTGGCCCACCAGGCGCTCTGCTAACCCGGCCAGTCATTCTAACCATGCACCACTGCGCAGAACCAAACACAGAGGACTGGCAGATCCAGCTGAAGCACCAAGCTGCCCAGGGACCATGGGAGGTGAGTCTCCAGACCTCTGGCCTTTGTGCTGACTGCATACAGGGCTCTCTGCTAGTCCTTCAGCTGCCTTTCTGAACCAGGATGCCTGTATTTTGGGTTTTCTGTATGAAATGCATGGCTGCTATGTGCAGGCAGGAGTGCCTTTCAACACCAGGTGTCTAAGCTGCCCAGTGCCCATGCAGATATGCCGTCTTGGGGCACTTGTGTGCCTCCCAGTTCTAGCTATTTTCCATTAAATAGCCTTCATGTAGGATTTAGGCACTTGAGTTTTTGGTTGTGGCAGGGTATAGTGCCAAAATCATGGAGAAAGAAGAAAGAGAAAAGGCAAAATTTAAAAAAAAGGCTGAAAAGAATTTCTGACTTGACTCTAGAAATAAGAAAATGGTTTTTATAGAATAGTTTTGGCTCTCCTGGTTTATAGTCTATCTTCAAGAACGTGAAAATTATGCTGCAAATGATCTCCTGCTTCAGCAACAAGACATCATCCAGCTTAATAAAATGTGTAGGCCTTATATGTCTTTTCTTTTTCCCTCCTGAGGTGTTGGTGCAGCATCACTTTGGTTCAGTTCATGCAGCCAGCATTCAACTCCACACCCTGTGAACTCAGGGGAGCTGCACAAGTGTTGCTGAGCAGTACAGGCTTGGTGGGAGCCTGGGGTGTTTCTTTACCAGTAGTGCAGCAGGAGGATGTCCCAGGGCAGGATGACAGAAGGCACTTCCACTGTAACTGGAGCATAAAGTGATGCTTTGGGCAAGGCAAGGTTGTCCTGGCAGAGCCCTCCTCTCCAGCCCTGTGCGCCTAGATACCTGGATACCCGCTGCCACCAGTTTGGTCTCATGTAATTAATTTGGCAAGGGCCCTTTCTCCCACCAGTGGGTTTAAAAAGGTCAGGGTGGCTTTTGAAGGCAGTTGGGCTGACAGCAGCAAGAGCACTGTGTCCAGCATCACCTTCGAAAGGCTCTTGCATTTGTCCCCCTGCCTGTGGCACCAGCTCTTCCTCATGCTTGGAGGGAGCATGCAGTGAACATGGGTCTGTCTCGCCAACTAATCTGCACCCCACCAGCCTGACTCTTGGCACCACACATATGTTCCTTATTTGTGTCTGTGTGTTACTGGCACCTTTTCATTTTCTCCCCTGTCCTGCTCCTGCCCTTGACAGAGCAGTTGCTCCACCAGCCGTGCACACTCTCTGGTGCCAGCACAGCCTCCGCAGCGTCCACAGGGTCTCTGGCCATCACATGGCAATCTCCTTCCTCTGCTTAATTCTGGTGCAGCTCCTTCAAGCTGAGCCCCACGTGTGCACACACACACACACGTGCATGCGCGCACACCTCTGCAGCATCATTTGGGGCTAGGACCTCCTGCTAGAGCCAGTTGCCGGCATGGCCGTAGGGCTGGTTGCAATCAGCGCTGCAGCACCTTGCCCTCCAGAAGGATCGTACTGCCCCTGTAAACATGGCACGTTTGCCTTCCTTCAGACTAGGGGGCCCAAGCTTATTGCCAAATTTCAGCTGAGCCCATGCTGCTCAGCTGCCAGATGTGTACATTGTGCTGCAGACCTGCAGGCAGCAGCAATGAAACAGATGAGTTGTGCCGAGCATCTTGTGGTGTGGGGTGGCTTTGCAAGAGGCGGCCGTCACCCACTGCTGCCTTTTCGCTTCTGCTCTCTCTCAAAGCGATTCAAAGCACCTTGTGTTGCGTGCAGGATATTACATTCAGGGTTGAATGGAGAAATTAGCAGGGGAGCTGTTTTCCTTTACGCACAGGGTGGGGAGGTTGTCTGCATTCGGGCTGTTTGTATTTTTTTTCTTCACCCTGCAGTCTCGTCACGGAGGATTATTCCAACAAAGCAGCAGGTGATATTTCATGCAGATGTGGCATTCGGCCATCATAGAGGTTACTTCCCTTCCTTGAGTTTTTGCAACTCCTTATTGTCATGCTTAGGAAATGAAGGGCAGTTATTTATTCAACACACCTGCGACCACTGATGTTAAATCATGGTCACTGGATGACTAGTACTGCAATAGCTTTTTCAATAAAATATTGTTGATATTTTCATTATTTGCCTAACTTTGGCCAGAGCTTTAAAGGTGCTGCAGGGCCCAGAGGGAAGAGTTACAAGTCTTAGGGGAGTGAAGACAGGAGGAGGTTTCTACTGCCATCATCACCACCAGCACCCCAGAGAACTCACCCCTCCCTGTGCCTGCACAGGAGAACAGCCAGAAGCGGGAATTTTAAATCTTGATTAATCTAAGGTGCAAACAGCAAGGACTTTGTGCATCACCCAGGCTTGAAAAGCGCATTGTTGTCTCTAAAGAGAGTAACTCTGAGGGTCAGGAGCTTTAACTTGGCCTCTTTCTCCCTTAGGATGTGGTGGTGGTTGGGGAGGAAAACTTCACCACTCCATGCTATATCCAGCTGGACCCAGAGGCCTGCCATATCTTGACAGAAACCCTCAGCACGTATGCCTTGGTGGGACAGTCAATCACCAAAGCAGCAGCCAAACGTCTGAAACTGGCCATCTTTGGACCACTGTCCTGCTCTTCGCTGGAGTACAGCATCCGGGTCTACTGCCTTGATGACACACAGGATGCCCTTAAGGTGATTGTTGCTCACTTGCTTGCTTTCCCTCTCCCTCTCCAGCTCTCACATGACTGCAGTCATAGAAGTGACTAGACCCACTTCTCCATCTATTCCTACTCCCAGGGTTATTTTTCTGATTAGAAGAGCTTGACAACAAGCTGTTGTTCTACAGTTTAACCCCCACACCCTATAATTTGTCCTTTGCATAGGGATCTCACTCTATTTTCTGCCCACCCGTCTTCTTTCCTTTGTTTACCTGTATCATATCCTGAATCCTAGGATTTTTGCATTATTAAAAGGCCATAAGGTACACAGGGCTTCATTCATTCGTTATTCATGTATTTTTAATGCTAAGTGCCAGCTCCCCAGAGATGGGGAAACATATAAATGCTTCTTTGTAAATAGTTGATAATGATAAAAGAAGCTTCTGGGCTGTTAATCACTGCCTGCTTTCATACTGCTTTATTACACCTCTTCGCGTGCAGCTTTTTGTGTTGGGAATTGCAGCTGAAATAAACCAAAGCTGTTGCTATCTCTAACTATATAACCTTACTCTCACTGCGTAATTCTGGCATGCACACAAACACACACTCATTACAGACAGATGAGCAGATAGATAACCGTACTTGCTAGTTCTCTTTATAAATACCTGTATTTATACAGATGGTGTCTATAATAGATGCACTCATGAAATATGTAGCTCCAACTGCACATGTAAGAATGGAGGTTATTAAAAAGGTGGGGATTTTTCTTTAATCATAGCCAGCACAACTACCCAAATGCCTCTGCAGCAATCCTGGCTCTAAGAAGAGTCAACCTGGTACTCTATATGCTTTGGTTTCCTCAGCTCCACATGGGAATTATTGGGATTTAAACCCACATACACTGGCTGGGAGATGTGTTTTTCAGAGTAGTGACTTCCATCACTGCAAATGGCATGCTCTGTTTTCCTCCCCAGAACTATCTGATATCAAGGCCTGCCTGCCTAGGTTTTGCTGGGGGGACACTCTTCCGCTACATGTAAGGAAGGCAGTAAAGTGCAAAGGTTGGAGCAGGCATATCATGGCTTTGGCATGGTTTTGTCTGTACAGGGCCTCTGTCAATATGTTGTGTTTCTCTGTGGAAAAAGACCTGAGAGTCCTGGTGGACAATAGGATGACCATGAGCCAGCAATGTGCCCTTGTGGCCAAGAAGGGCAATGGCATCCTAGGGTGCATCAAGAGGAGTGTGGCAAGCAGGTCAAGGGAGGTTCTCCACCCCCTCTACTCTGCCCTGGTGAGGCCTCATCTGGAGTACTGTGTCCGGTTCTGGGCCCCCCAGTTCAAGAACGATAGGGAACTGCTGGAAAGAGTACAGCAAAGGGTTACAGACATGATTATGGGACTAGAACATCTGTCTTATGAAGAAAGACTGAAGGACTTGGGGCTTTTTAGCCTAGAGAAGAGAAAACTGATGATCTTATCAATGATTACAAATACTTAAAGGGTGGGTGTCAGGAGGACAGGGCCAGACTCTTTTCAGTGGTTCTCAGTGGCAGGACAAGGGGTTACAGGCACAAACTTGAACACAGGAAGTTCCATCTAAACACGAGAAGAAACTTCTCACCCACTTTGAGGGTGGCAGAGCACTGGAACACGCTGCCCAGAGGGGTGGTGGAGTCTCCATCTCTGGAGACATTCAAAACCTGCCTAGATGTCATCCTGTGCAACCTGCTTTAGGTGAACCTGCTCTGGCAGGGGGATTGGACTAAATGATGTCCAGAGGTTCCTTCCAACCTCTATCATTCTGTGATTCTGTGTTACCAGGCTTTTAGAAACAATTATTTTCCCCAGTCTGGTTTCCCTTTTGTTTTTCCTCTTTAAAAAAAATTGAAAAGGATCTTTCATAGCGATCAAGCTTCAAAAGTCCTGACGGTTTTATGCCTGTGCTGCATAATACAATTTTCCATGGGGTTGTCAAGGCCTGAGGTAATAATAAGTGAGTCAGAGGGACCTTAAACAGACAGCTAATGCAGTCAGAGCTGGGAGAATCCAATTAGGTGTTACTCAAGAGCTGTTGGTTTGTGTCTAATAGACTGTGGGGAGAGTTGTGAGGTAAGGTTAATCTGATTTGGTGCCATAGCAAAATAGATCAGGAGAGGTGCTGAGCAACACGGAGGGAACATCTTTCACCTGAGAAGCTGCAGCCAGCATTTGGCAGGGGGGCAGACCAGTCCTTGGGCTTCTGCTGCAGGTATATCCCAAAGCAAGCTTTTAATTCAGTGAGGAAAAGCAAGCAAAGTCAGGCGGCCACCATCCCACTCGTACCTGCTTCTTTTTTAACGGCAAAGTGTGTGCATTTTAATTTTCTTCTTTTTTTGGCACATCTGCCCCAAGACTGGAAGGCCACCCATGGGGTTCAAGGCCCAGCTAGCTGGTAGTTTGCAAGAGGACAAGCACGTGTCATTGCTGGCCACAAACTGTTATAAATATATCAGTTGCACTTCTCTGGAAATGAAAGGTCTGGGGAAAGGGGAAGGTTTAAGAAGAACAAACCTAGTAAACTGGTTGTAGATGAAATGGTTGAGCATGGATCAGTGTCTATCAACAAATGTGTACAAACGAGCCCAGTGCAATGGTGTTGTGTAGACTGAAACTATGACTATTTAAAAATAAAAAAAAAAAGGTTGGGGGTGTTTGCCACATGCTTTCACAACAGCTGGCACTGCAGAAACCCCGGCTGTGCCGGGAGGTGGTCCTTGACGTTGCCATATTGCTGAAGGGAAGACATTAACCAGGCAATTACCACTGGCTCTGCAGGACAAGACATGCAGATGGGGCTGGGCCAGCGGGTCCTGAGGTTAAAAATTATTTGGAGAGGGTGGGAAAGTTGTAGGCAGCAAGCGAGGCACCAGCTGCACCAGCTTGGTGTCTTGGGGCTGACTGCTCCAGGCATGGCACGGCAAGGGGAGGGAAGAGCAGGAGATGTTCCCACATTGGGATGTCTGAGATTTGGAAGAGACTTTGTTGGGGATTATGTGTTTATTTTAATAGGTGACTGAATGTGTTCTGTTATTATTTACAACTAGGAATGAGTGTGCCATATGCTGAATGAGTCCTAACAGCCACCAAAGGAAGAGAAGCAGTTGCGGTATAAAACACAGTGCTATTTATCCAGCAGGCTTTTCCCTCTCATCATGCAAGAGTAAGCGCTCACTGCCGAACTGCCGGTGCCTGCAGTACAGTAGCGAAGTGTAATGACTTGTCATCAGTAAGGGATCATTCATTGTGGGAACAGCTTGGCAGGCTTTCTAGGGGCTGTGGAGCTGCTCAGCACTGGTCACGCATGCAGCATCCCCTGCCCTGCAGGGTCCCGGGCCACCTGGATGGGACGCTCACAAAAACAAAGTGTTGAGGAAGGGTGCGAGTAGCAACAATCTTGAGCACTGGCCTCTTTTTTAAGGCTGATTTTTGCACTTGAGGGGGGTGCCAGAACTAGTCGGCTATAAAAAGAGAAAGTAATAATATGATAACTATAAAGAAAATCCAGTTGCTTTATTCTCATCTGTTTATTCACGTATGGCTTTGACATTGAGGTATGCGAGCTGTGTGTGGCAGGGGGCTGAGCAGCCTTGCACACCGGGGGTCAGTGAATGATTTTCAGGCTGTAGCAGTGTGGCATCCCCCAACTGGCCTCAGGCTGCACAGTAACTATCCTCCAAAAGCAAAGGAAAAAAAGGCATAACAGGCATGTGATCATCTCTGTTCATTTAATGTGTATTTTTCCTTCTAATGAAGAAAAGCAACAGCTTGGACTGAACACTGTTGCTTGCTTGTGCACTTTTGATGAGGAAGCCCTCTCCAAATAAAGGTTGTGGCTGTCCTGGTGGCACCAATGATGGAGCAATGCCTTACACAGCTCCCTCTCCTAGGAAGAGCTAAAGGGCTGAAGTCCCGGCTCAAACGTGTGGTGAGAGGTGATGGGAAGGGTGGCTGGAGCCACTTCAGCAGAGGGCAGGCAACACAAAGCTCAGATTTTGGCTCAGGAGGGCATAGAGGTGCCAGCCAGCAGGATAAGCACTACCCTAAATACAATGCTGTATGGCTAGAGTCAGCCTGCAGGTTTGAAGGGCTGTGCAAATCATGGATCCAAATTAATTCTGAATTAATTAGCTGAGTGGCATGGAAGAAGCACAGGCTGCTCAGTGTCCTCCATTTGGAGCATGTAGAGGGGCTACGGTGACCAAGTGCAGTTACCAAAAGTGGGCTATTGAAACTAGACACCCAGATCTAGTAGGCGGGATGGTGCAGCATCACACCATGATGCTTTCCCCCCAGCAGTGCAGCTCCTGGGGCTGTCACTGCCCAGGCAGAAGGAGTCCTTTGGCCTCCGCGCCCCACGTGCCTGAGAGGTGGTGTCTGCCATTAGCTCACACCATGCCACGAGTCATCTTCTGGCTCTTCCAGGGAGGTAATTTGGACGTAATGAAGATCTATAGTAATCAGATAATTACTATTGATTGCTCTTTAGACAGCTTGACAAGGTAATTAGGGGGCACTGGAAAGAAGCTGGAACTGATTCATTGGCATAACCTTAATCTAAAAGGTTTCCTGATTTTGTTTCTTTTCCTCTAATGCCTGATAAACGAGCATCGTTTTAGCTTCAGGATCTGCCAGGTGCTGGGACAGGGGCTTTCCTCGTATGCTAACTAGATCCTGAACATGATCAAGAGTAGCTTGTTTTGTCCTTAGCTAAAGTGGACATTCTTTTAGTTGGCCTAGGGTAGCATCCTGGTTTTGTATGCCTGCGTACTCCGTGAGCATACTCACTCTATGCGTGATTGGCTTTGGCCACATGAGACTGGTTGGTTGTTTGGCTTTTGTAATTAAATATAACTGAGACTGGCTGTGTTGGTTTCTATTGGGGCTCATCTAGTTGCTTTTGTACTTACTTCTTCCATTTGGACTGCAATTAGACTGTAGGTAATAGTCCACTCAACAGTTACAGGTATGTATTTAGTTTTAGCTTCAGAAAATGACTGGACTCTTGGCTTACTAGCTTTTAATTACCATTTCAGTAACTCTGAACCTATGTATTCATATATACAAAATGCTCAGTCACAGTGTCCTGCATCGTTTTTATACCATCCCACTTGACAATCTCAGCATAGGCATCTGTTAGCTCCCGTACCACTTTGTCATAGGGCAGTTTGCCAGGAGGCCACAAGCTGAAGGACCAGCAGTATGCACCTGTCCCATATCAGCAGGACCTACACAAATAAGATCTTCCAAAAACAAAATAGTAAAGCTATCATTAGATATCCAGTTTGATGAGCAATGGAGAAAACGGATATGGTTCTGTATTCAAACAGTGCCTGTATGCAAAGTCTTTGCATTCAATATAATAGCATGCAGTTAAGCTTCCTGCTTACAGGACATGTCAGAAAACACTGTGTCTCCCAAAGGAGACATGGGTGCCTGCATCTCTGCTGGCCTGCTGCTGTATCATGGGGTGAGGGGCTTATACTCAGATCCACTAATGCAATGCTGGTTCACAGGGAAACACAAGTCTGTGCAATGCCTGTGCCTTTTTTTTTTTTTTCTCTGCACTGCACAAGTTACGGCATCTACAGCAGTCGATCTTGAGGAATCAGAAGACCAGTGTGCTGTCCTGATGGAACCTGACCACTTTCTTTTTATTGCAATACTGCAGGAGGTCCTCCAGCTTGAGCGACAGATGGGTGGGCAGCTTTTGGAGGAGCCCAAAGCTTTGCATTTTAAGGGAAGCACCCACAACCTCCGCCTGTCCATTCATGACATTGCCCACTCTCTCTGGAAGAGCAAACTTCTGGCTAAATACCAGGTAAGCATCACAAACCATTCACATGAGATCCTAGCAGTAAAGATTAAAGAAATACAGTGACACATATGGGTGTTCAAAAAATACCAGGTGCCAGGCTGCAGTCCATTGGACTGCATTTTTTTCCCTGGACCATTTGCGGTGACAGTAGCATAGAGCCCATGGTCTCTGGTCATACAGCATCCACACCCTGGCCCTGCATTCCTCCCTGACTATACTTTTTTTTTGCTTTCCTCCTGCAGGAGATTCCCTTTTACCACATCTGGAGTGGATGCCAGAGGAACCTGCACTGCACCTTCACGCTGGAAAGGTTCAGCCAGAATACCATGGAACTGGTGTGCAAACTCTGTGTGCGGCAGGTCGAAGGAGAAGGGCAGATTTTCCAGCTCAACTGCTCCATCTCAGAGGTAAATTACATTAGCGCACTTCTCTATTCGACTGCAGGAATGTAGGAGGGCTAAGGAGCCCTTTCCCATTGCTACCTGTTTAGTGCTTCCTATTTTCCTCCTGACTGCTGGGACAGACATAAGGGATGGATTAAGTCATTGCTTTGTATCTCCTGTTGCGTCTTCCCTTAGTTTCTCACATTTGGAAGGGAGGACTCCTTTGAGGGTGGGAGGAGGCCAGCTACTGTCTCCTTGCTAGTGCCACCTTTCTGTGACTATGTGAAGGAGCTCTGCCTACCATCTCACAAAGCACTGCATTGTCCTGTTTCCGGGCAGTCCACAAGATCATCATGCCTGACATTTCCCTGGAGAGAGAGAAAAGAGAATAGGAAAATGCCATTGCTATATGTTTGCATGAGCCACATGTAATAACTGCTATGCAAGAGGGAGTATCAGATGGTCTAGTTGCAGTAGACTTTTATCCTCAGACTTCACTGCTGCTACAAATTCTGACTATTATCTTCCACAATTTTTCTTTTGATGGCTGACATTTTCCAGTAGAAAAATGACCAAGATTTGAAACATCTTTGATGGTGCTACTTAGCACCTGGAGACTTTTCACTTCTTGGGGCAGTCAAGCTTAGGGCTGAGACCACGTGACATGTTAGGTGTGAAGTGGCATTGACTTCAGTGAATGTGCTGGTGCCTTTTGTGCCTGGTACCCTCAGCGGCTACGAAGGGCAGGCTCTCAGGCAGCAATCGCTGCTGGCTAGCTCAGGGAAGGGCTGGGAGACCAAAGACTAAAGTTAGTTGTGCTGTAGGGCCCCAGCAGTGTGCACCATTACCCATAACATCTGCTTGGTTATTGGGTGTAAAGTTACATATTCAGCAGGGGACTATACAGCATTAAAGACAGATGGTAAAACAAGTATCATAAACAATTATTGTAATAAGTGCTGCATTGAGGTAATCTCTAATTTAACCTCACAGAGAAGAGAAAGAACTGAGAGTAACTTTAATGAAATGCAAGTATACACTATAATCATCTTCAGCTGCTCGTGTGTAATAGGGCCTGGTAATGGATTCAGAGGGAACAGGATAATACTCTTGTCTTGTGCTGTGATCCCATCCATCACAGATGAATAGAGTGAGGGAATAATACCACCGCTATCAAGGCTGCCTACTGCAAAATTGCTCCTCCTGGTTGATGTGTAGTGATGTTCCTGAGCCCAAGCGAGGGGCAGGAGGTCCTTGGGCAGCTAAGGGCTGGCAATGCAGGGTTGTGTCAACTATGTTACTAGGGAAAAAAAACTAAAACGCAGGTGATTTTATGACAGAAGTTACCTGGAAATGTAATAAGAGTGCACTGGAAACCAATGTGTATGCCTCTGGAGGCATAAGAGAAAGACACCAGACCAGGCATCAGGAAACCTTAGCTGTGGTTCCTCACACTTTCGTCTGATGACTAACTAGATCATGTAAGGGTGTGTTTTGGTCTCTGCTTTCAGACGGTGTCTGGCTTGGTTTGCTTCTGGTGCTTTCAAATTGCACAGATTATTCCCTTCTTGTGGAGCAGGCAGACAGCTAGTGGTTAGGTGTTGCAGGACATGCTGGCACCTTTCTTCATTGCTGGATCTGCCTCTCTGCCTCTGTCACTCTGCGGTAAAAATACAGTAATGCAGTTTACTGCATCCTCCCTTTATGGGCTTTCTTTTTGCAGCCCATAAAGAACGTAAAACTTCTGCAGATTAAACTGTCTTATTGTGGCTTTATACAGTGTCTTCCACTGGGACTTCAAAAATATTAATACGAGTGCCAAAACATGCACATTTGTGAGGAAATAATAGGAAGAGTGAGATAAAGGTCTCCCACCATTTGTTTTTGAGGCTCCCTTTTTACCTTGTGCTGTCAGTAGAGCCAGAAGCCCAGAAGAGCCCCAAGGCCACACCACAGCTACCTGGGCTCCCTCTGTAGCCATCCTGACACACCTGGGGCAGCAGGCTACCTCCAGTGCTACATTCGGCACTGCTTTGGCCATGTTCGCTGAGGACATGACAGTGTGGCATAAACCCTCCTTGGTTAGAAATCTCACTGATTGATTGCCTAAAATGCCATTTCTGAAAAAAAACCAAACACAACAACAACAAACACAAAAAACAATAAAGCAAAAAAGAAGCATATTTATAGAGTTAAAGAGAATTAATTGGCATGGATAAGAGCGAAGACAAAAGAGGTTTAATTCTGCTGAGTGCTCACGGGTACTTTCCATCTCTGCATACATTTTTGGAGGTGGGGGGGAACCAAAGACTATGCATGGCTATCAGCATCTCCAACAAGCTTCCTGGGGGATTTGCAATAGCAGCTTAAGCCAGGCATTACCTGGTTTTGAGACAGTTTCAGGTTTTACAGGGCCTGCCCAGCAGCCAGCTTGACACAAAACAACAAGACAGCTCAGAGGAGAAAACCAACTGACATTTAATGACAAGTCTTTTGCATGGGTGTTTCTGGCTGCCTAGGGCTGTGACCTGGGCAGAGGTGGACATGAAGCAGCTCACTCGTTTCTGCCAGCCCAGCCTCAGGCCTGTCATGCTGCAAAGGAGAGCAATTGAGAAGGTGGACACCCAGCCCTGCTTACTCCTTTTGCCATCCTGCGCTTTGATAGCTGGGGGTGACAAGTGCTGCACATGGGAGGAACTGCTGCACAGTCAGATGGCCAGTTGGTGTCGATGGGGTTTGACAGGGCTTTCAGTCACCCCGCAGCACCTTATTGTTCCTAAGCAAACACAACCATCCAAATTGACAAATGACCCTTGCCCTGCTAGCTGCTGAGCCCCTCTTTCTACCTACCTGTGGGTGCTAAATCTTTGCAGGCTGAGGAAGACATAAAATCCCTGCCCAGAAGAGCCAACCTCTTGTTACTCGCAGCGGGGCCACCTTACAGCTGTGTCATGGGGAGCCTCCCACCTGGGGCAACCACATCAGAGAGCATCAACCCCGTACCCGCAGGGGACAGGCTGGCTTTGGAGGTGACTTTCCCCTTGAAACACTCTGCCACTACCTTTGAGCACAGTGCTGGTCTCGGGGAGGAGAGTAATGGCCACTCCCTGTGCACACATGCTCCATCTGTCTCCAGCACAGAGTTAAAGCCACATGAACATGAGGGATCAGCTTGTGCCTGGGGCAGCATTAACCATCGCTCTTTATGGTCTGCCCAGCATCAGAGGCTTCAGAGCACAGATGCTGCCAAAGGGATGTCAGTGGCATGAGCCTGGTGCTGGCTCCCAGTGGGGTGGGTGGCTTAGGGAGCTGCTGGGAAGGGGCTCCTTCCAGCCAAGCCAGGAAAGCTCCGTTCTGCCTTGGTAGTGGCAATTTGCTCTAAAATGTGTCAAAGTACCTGATCCGTCATTATTTCCAGTAGGTGATTAATTAAGCTGGGCTTAATTTTGTCCAGCCATAGTAATCTTCACCCTCAACAAAAACCAATTCTGCTGCCTACCCAAACTTGATTTTAAATATTTCTCATTTTTCAGCTGACTAAGATGAATGTTTGATTAGCAGAGGGCTGCTCCCCTCTGATGCAAGTAGGAGCATTGAGCCTCAGAGGATACACTTGTACAATTGTTTCTACACTCAGTAACAAAACTGCTGTCTTTATATTCTTGAGGGTTTTTTTTTTTTTTTCTTTATTTCCAACCTCAGGAACCTACTGGCATCGATTACCCTCCTATGGACTCAGCAGGCACCATCACCACCATAGTAGGCCCCAGTGCTTTCAGCATCCCCCTCCCAATAAGGCAGAAGCTGTGCAGCAGCCTGGACGCACCCCAGACCAGGGGCCATGACTGGCGGATGCTGGCCCACAAGCTGAAACTGGACAGGTGAGTGGGGCTGCCCACATGTGGTTGAGCAGCAAAGTCCCTTGGGAGGTTTGTGCAAAAATGTGCTGGTGAAGATGAGTGACAGATGTGTCTATAGACTGGTCAGAGGACATCTCTCACAGGAGATTAGCACCTCAGGAGCACCAGCACTGGAGATGGGTTGAAATATAAATTCAGGTAGCCCTCATGCAGCTTAAAAAACGACTTTCCTTTTGGTTTGTTGCAGGTACTTAAATTATTTTGCTACGAAATCGAGTCCCACCGGTGTGATCCTGGACCTGTGGGAAGCCCAGAATTTCCCTGACGGCAACCTGAGCATGCTGGCAGCAGTTCTTGAAGAAATGGGAAGACATGAAACCATTGCTTCTTTAGCAGCAGAAGGAAATTACTAATGCAGCCTTGGCGTGAACAGGAAGGACAGACACAGGGAGCAGTAATGCCCTGCTATTATAAACGAGAATTGAAATGAAAACCCAGACCAATGAGTTACATGAGACATTCCAGAGAAGAAAGCAAGCAAACAAACAAAAAAACCAGCCCTGACCTTCACACCTTCTCTCCTTGTACGTTATCGCAGGATCTAAAAGAAGTCATGCAAAGTTGTACCTTGAAAATATAAATCATCCTAATGTTCCTCTCGGCTTGGCTGTACACTGCTTGGTACAGGATTTTACAGTTTCCTAGGAAACGCTTTTTATTGCTATCCAGATATATGGATAAACTTTCTTAACAATCCCAGTTTCTATGGATGTTGTTTACATCAAATTCTGGACAGGGGTAAGGAGACTGTCCATGGCTCTTTATATTTTTTGTTTAAAGCCATTCTATACAAGGCTATGGACAGTTGGTTGTGGCTATTTCAGCTTATTGGTTTCTGGTGAATTCAGATTTTGGCTACAATTCTGCACATCGATTGTCTCACAATGATCCTCCTGTCATTATTCTGTTTCCTAGACCTACTTGTAAAAAAAATCAAACCAAGAAAATCAGGGTGTGCATCTGGAAAGCAGGTACTCTGGGTGCTAAGCAGGAACACACGTAATGTCCCCTCCCTTCCCAATCGAGTCCCACTGAGCCTGTGTGGAGAATAGCTGTCGGACAGTGAGGAACGTAGGGTTGGAGTTAATTTTCAATCCACAATGTAACAACACCCTTGCCATCCGTTTGCAATATGAGGGCGGCGGATATGCAATTCAGAGTGGTTAGGGGGAGAAAATAAAGAAACCCAGAAAAGCAATTAAAAAGAGACGTTGCTATGATAATTATTTACTAATTAGTATCTAGTGCAAGGATTATAATGCTTATTATCAGTATTACCATTATTACTTTATTTCTAATTTTGTCAGCAGCAGAATGAATCATACCTGTTTTTATGGAACCTGTTGTCCCCTTCCTGAAGGTCTTCTAAGAGGTGTCCCTCTATATGCTGTCTGTCCTTCCCTTCTCCAGCCATCGTACTCCTCCCCCAAAGCCCTCTGCTAGCCCACACACGTTGCTCACCTCTTGTTAGCGTTGCTGTGCTTTACGCCCTATGCAAAGGTAGTATAAACTGGTGCTGCTCTGCTGAAGTCACTGATCTGCACCTGCAAAGGATCCAGCCCAGCAACCCTCCCTGGGATGGTTTGCACCACTTGATGCCTCCAGTTGCTCCAAGAAGCAATCCTGTCCTGAGGTGGCTGTGAGCCAGTGACAGCCTCCCAGGCCAAATGCATGTAGACCAGGAGCATGGGTGCAAGCATGTGGAGGCACTGATGTTGACCACCTGATTTGTACATCCAAGGTGGGCTTCCATATGTCTTGCTTTGCTTTGAAGTGGTCTGAGCGCCAGCAGCTCCTGTTAGCTTCCCACGGCGCTGCAGGTACTCACTCTTACTGAAACCCACAGCCTCCTGTAACGTTTGTGGTGGTCAAGGCTACTGGAAATCCTCTGCTGGGTCATTTCTGGGTGAGAGGCACTCAGCTGGTCTCCACAGATATTCACAGGCTTGCTGCAGCCAGGGAAGCCTCTGCTGTGTGGGCCAGTGTAGGGCGATGGAGTGGTGAAGTTGAAATCCCACGCACAGCAGTTTGCTGCCTTTGCTGTGCTCCATCTGCTACCATCACCTGGGCAGGATGGTGCCGGTCCTTTCTAGCTGACCAGGGGCATATTTTTCCCTCTCAGCCATGTCCCTCTTGGCCACCACAAATGGGTGAAGCGGGATCTTGGCAAAAGGAGTGAAGTCTTGCTTTTCAGTTGTCACTGCAATCGTATTTTATTTTATGCTTAGTGAAAAGACTGACTCTTTGGTACACAACAGTGTGTAGACACTGCAGTTTTGCTGCCAGGCTTGTCTGTCATCTACTTCTGGTGATAAAAACCCTTTCTTCCCCAGCCTATCCACTCCAGGTTTCCAGCCAGACTGTGGTTAGTGCTGTTGTGCACACATGCATGCCCCTGCCCACACACATTTTTCCCACTCCACGTGCTTCCCAAGACTGGAGCTGTTTTGTTTTCTTTTGTGTTTTTGGTTTTGTTTTTTTCCCCAAGGCTTGCCAGATTGTGCCTTTAAAGGTAACTTTGAAAATGTCATTGGGCAAAATTAAAGGAAAATTTCATCTGACCTTTTCCCCATTTGACATTTCCATAGGCTTGGGACTTTTTTCAAATTTCTCAGCTCCCTGACACCAGGCGGGTTTTGACTGACCGCTGGTCAGCGATCACAAAGTGCTCCATTCTTCATAAGAGGTAACCTGGCAGTTTGCAAACCAGCATTTCAGTCAAAACCGGCGACTGAAGGACATACATTTTAACTGTCCATATCTTTCTGCATTTTGCTTGTGTAAAGCCTACCTTCTTTTAACGTGGAGATGCCAAGGGCATCCGTTCAACCAACAACCAGCCCATTGCAATGCTAATGGAAATCTTGCTTTCAACTTCAGGAGGCTTAGAATGGGGTTTCCAGTGCTGCCCTTTCCCTATACTCTAAAAGGGCTGTGCTCTTTTAGGCTGTGGCTCAGTTTTGTTCCCTCCTGTGCCATCTTCAGGCAGCATTTAGGATTTAGTTCATACTTCTTCATGCTTTCCGTGCATCCATCCTGCGGGACTCCTCTTACAAGATGGGTGCGTGAGCTGAAGTTCCTTCGGCCCCCCCCCTTCCCCTCTTCAGCTCAGTCTCTGTTTGTTAGCTGATGCCCAGAGTCACTGGTACTCCTGGCTCTCAGCTTTTGCTAGGTGGACAGCATGTGCACCCTGCTCACCAGGGCCTTGCCAGATAGTGTCTCACTGTGAGGTGATGCTCCTTTTGCCAGCTCTCTGCCTTACCCACTGATGCCTGGTTTCAGAAAAACAACCACTTCCTTAAAGATATTCCGGGGCATTTTGCTTTTACAGCATCACTGTAAAAGGGACTTTTTTTGGAGGAAGAGGCACATGCTGATTAAGGGGAGCATCCACAGAGGTAGATGTAGGTCAAGAACATCACTGCTAGCTAGAGCAGTGGCATCACAATCCCTGGGAGGTGGAGTTGCTCTTCCATCCCGACTCCTCAGAAACCTTCCCTTGCTTGCTGCAGTCAGGGGCTGGACAGTTTTTCCAGTCCCTGCTCCATCAGCCTTTGCAGTGTCCCAGCAGGGCACCATGCCAGCTGCCTCAGTCCTGACAGGCCAGGGAGAAGAAGCAGGGGCTGCCACTGACAGGGAAGGGTCCTCCACAGAGGCACACCTCGTCCCAGCAGCTCCACAATCATGGTTTGCCAGTGCTGCTAATGGCAGCTCCCACCTCAGCCAACACTCCCTCTTGCATTAATTTTGCTCAGTTATTTTCTTTTTTTTTTCCGGGGGTTACAGCAGTGGCAGGGCATGCGGCTGGGCAGAGGGCCGGTGGTACACACCTCCATCCTGCTGCACTAAGGAGGGAGGGTGGGAAGCAAGGGCAGCCAGATCTACTTGGGATATTATTTTTTTGGTGGGAGAAAAAAACCCAGCAGCGATCTGTCCGCCTGGCCGGCGTGGACACAGTGCCATCTCGTGGGGCTGAGCCCTGGCTCCAACGTGCCGCCACAGTGAGCAGCATCGCTCGGGAAAAGGCTTCCCCACAGAGGGGCTCTTGAAAATGGCAAAGAAGTTGTTTGGCAGACAGAATTGACTCTTAAAAGTTATTGTAACATTTTATGTCAGGTTAGCATATCATCTGCTTTAAAAAAAAAAAAAAAAAAAAAAAGGGTGAGGGCTTCTTATCCTCCAGTTCTTACTACCTTTTAAAATGCTTATCCTTTTAGTTGTCCACCTTCAGCTATGTGCTGTAGCAGTTCTGCTGCTCTTCACACCACCTCTTAATTACCTGTTGATTGCTAGCGCTATAAATAATATATATATTATATAAATATATATAAAATGTCTACTGGCTTCAAGGAAAACCTTTGATTTCTGAGTAAGAAACACTATTGGAGGCAGTCCTGTTCACCTGATTATTATTTTCTTTTTCTTCAGTTCTTCTTGTGTTGTGTTCTTGTAAAGGTGGCTGTCAATGTATAGGGTAAGTCTGGGGTTTGGTTGGGGTTTTTTTCTGACTTTTCTCATCGCAGTTGATCCACTGTATCTCATTAAACAGTGCAAGACCTAAGTGCTGTTTTACTAAATCTCAAACGTTTTGAGTCAGTGAGGGTCTCTTTGGTCAGTATTTGCTTCCATGGGAGANTATTTGCTTCCATGGGAGATCAACACTTTTTTTTCCATATCACTGGCAGAAATGCAGACACTCAGGAGACATGTTGGAGTCTGCGATGCCCACAGAGCATCCGTGGGCTTTTTGCTATTTCTGTTGCTTACATATAGAATAAATGTATTTACATGCTGTAAGCCTGTCATTGTGGACAGTGTCCTAATGTCTTGTATTGCTACCTACAATAGTTTCTGTTTGGTTCTCCTTTTCTTCTTNGTCCAGGGCACTTTGTAAAAACTATTTTACTGAGCGTTCAGAAGTCTTTTCAGGTATTACTCTGGCTCTCAACTGGCCATGAAATCACTAATTGTTTGCAGGCTGGCTTGCTTTGCTTAGTATCAGACGGTGCAAAGATGCAAGTGGTTTGTGAATGGAGGACAAACCCTTGGCCCTTCTCCCACAGGGACTCCAATGAAGTATTGACTTTTGGACCACAATCTATTCCTAGCTTGTGTGTGAAACCTTGAGTTCATAAAATGAGCTGCGCTGCAGATTTTTAAATGCTGAAGCATGTATCTCAGAAATCCTTTGAAGCAGGAATTTAACATACACCATTAGAGAGTGTGTATGTACATATAGACAGAGAGGAGAAAATACAGGACACCTACTGCTGGAGGCTTTTAGCTCTGATGTTAGTTGTGGGCATCCTCTTATGACCAACTTTTTGCTTGGGAAGATGAAGTGCTGTATCATCATCATTGCAAGGTCAAATAGGCAGTGTGTCAAGAGCCACCAGAGTAAAAACTGGCAAAGAACTAGAGTTGGGCTGGAACCAAAGCCACAGAAATGAGCCCTCAAGTTTGGTAGGTCAAGCTCCTTGCTTGAAATAGGAGTATTTAGTTTATTTATTTGTCCTTTAAACTTGACACCTGCTCCCTGAAATCTGAAAATCCCTTTATCTGAAAGTCCTTTGATAAGCTCTGCCTGTACAAAAAAAATGCAATGATAATCCAGAGTTCCCACAAGCCTTTATCACTGAATAGGTATTTCACATTTTCTGTGATGCTGGTTAAATGCGTTTAATAGCAGTTCAGTCTCCTTGACTGCTTATAAAGAGATTAATTGCTATGTATGCTGCACCCCGGGCCTGCCCTTTTCTCCAAAAGCATCCTATGTCACGGCATGCAAGTAACTTCTGGATGCCTGTGAAGAAGCAGGATGTAATCAGACAGAGCCCTCCTGCAGCGGTGAGGTGGCTCTCCAAGTACTGGCACGCTGGTCTCCAGCTGCCAGCTTGCAGCTGGTGGGACAATAGCCCCTAGATAAGAGAAGCTTGTGCAGCCCCAAGAGCTTCTTTGGCTGCTGCCAGCTCGCTTTTGCCATGGCTTGCCAGTGAATTTGGGATATTAACCAAGATGAATAAAAAGCAAAATCAGGCTGGAAAGTAAACAAAATTAGGAAGAAGGAGAAGCAAAACACTCTTCTCCCACAGATCTTGCAAGGCGCCTTGCAAACCCACCCCCCAAGCTGTGAGCCAGTGACCTACTGTGAAGCAGGGTGGGGAACACAGCTGGGACAGAGAAGTTATGCCATTACTTGGCACTACCATTTTGGCACAAATGTGCAGTAGGCCTTTGTGCTAACACATGTGCTGTCTGTTAATGTTGAAAAATGAAAAAAAAACGTTTAAGATGGTACCTCTGGTACCTTTCCAAGGCAAAGAAGGAAGCCGACAGGAAATGAAACGTCAGCGTGACCCAGGCCGAGAGAGTATGTCGCATTTCTCCCTCCTCTTCCCATGTCTCTGCTCTACCACCATTCGTGGGATTCGTTTTCTTTGCTATTCAGATCTGGAGAACTATTTTGGTTTTGATTTCCCTATTGCTGTATCTTCTATGCAATTCCTTTTCTAAAGACTGATTTACTACCAGAGAAGTGCTAGCCATTGCATTATTTGTATTGCTGTACAGTGGAGGTGTGGTTTACTAGTTCTGAGTGTGCCTCTTAACCCCTCCCTTTTTCTCCTTCCCTCTGTTTGTAAATGCCTGCATTTATTCTGTCAGCCTGACTTGTACAAAGTGTAAGAAAGAATTTTTAAACAGGTAATAAATTATATTTATAAGCAACTGGAAAAAAAATACACCATTACTTTGTCTTCAATTGTTTAGTTCCTGGAAGCTTGGAAGGAAAGAGGAGCCTTTTATTTGTTTTCTTTAAAAAAAAAAAAATCTGCTCAAGAGAAATGTTTCTGCATATAAGAACTCCTTGTGATGTAGGCTCCCTCATAAGATAGCATTCATGACATCCACATGCCCACGTGGGCTGTTTCATTGCACTTCATAAATCCTCGTGCCTCCCCATGGGGTTTTACCACAGCAGCTATGGGAGGATTTGCCCTGGACGGTTTTCCTGGGGTTTACATTTTGTGCCTGCAGTCAAAGGTGGTGGAGAAAAACAACAGGCAAGAAAACATGTCCTCAGCTGCTGAGCTCAGCCCCTCCCTGCATCCAGCCTTTCTGGTAGAGAGTGGAGCAGCCCACTGGGCTTGTTGTAGATGCCTGGGGGCAAACTAAATGCCACTTGGGCAAGGTCATTTGTCCGGCAACACCTGCTTATGTCTGATTTAGCCAAGTGGATACAATACCTAAACACTGAAGTTCACCCTTCTTGCACCCACTCACCAGAGATGGTGGTTGTTTCTCACCAGCTTTGTTAGACCTGTTGTGCTCAGTATTAAATTTCTGGGGGTGCAACAGGCAGTTGCCCAGTGCAGTTTCATAGCTGCTTCTCCGAGCTGAGAGGTGGGGTGGCAGTGGGGAAAGTCATCTCTTACAGCCAGGCCCTCATCAGCAGGTCAGCCCCACACTGAGAAGCTCATCCTGCCCATGACAGAAGTGATATGGGGAACCGGGCACAGCATCAGCCCACTCCCTCGCGTGCAGGGCTGCATGCCAGCCCTTGGCCTCTCCTGCTGTGCAATGCTGAGGAATGCTCAGCCCTTGCCATCTTCTAAGCCAGACCTGCAGCTGCACAATGTGCTTGCTCAGTGGCCATCCCTGCAAGGGGCAAGTCAAGGTTAAGTCAAAGTCTAAGTACTCCGATGGTGTACAAAGCCAAACAGCACACAGCTCAGAAGCTGAGAACAAGTGCATTTGCCAGGTTTGCGAGACCCTGCAGTCCAGCTGGAAAAGGGCAGACCTTTAAAAACCCATCTCGTGTACAGTTGGATTACAGCAAACTTTTCCCAAGGTGTAAGGTAGCTTTATTTTATTTTCCTCCCACTGCAATTTTTCAGGTGAGCTACACAGTGGGCTGAAGACAACTGCTCAGGCTGCTCTCCCTGAGCCTGGGACACTGCCAACTCCTTTAATTCTCTTCGATGAAGTGTATCATTGACACAAGGTTCCTCCATTTCCCTGGCTTCTCTGCTAAAACCACGATGTGGGCAGTCTCTGCCTGCTGGCTCCTGTAATTTATTTGCACTTAACGGGCAGTAATTCTTTGCGGGAGGGCAGGCACAGGCAGCCCCGCAGCATCAGCTTATGTGGCTGTCCCTTGCAGCTACTGGGGACAGAGCTGGGGACTGGCAGGACTGGCAGGTTACTGAGCCAAGACCTGACAGCCTGAGTCTGAATGAAATTCTGGGCACTGCTCAAGTATATCGAGCATGGCACAGAGCTCCAGCCAAGCGCCAGTGACCAGTTTACACCATCCAAAAGCCACTGTCCCTTTGGCAACAGAGACAGAGAACTATTAATTTTCTTTATGTTTATCTTCTCTGTAATAGGAAGAGATAGATTATACATGAAAAGGACTTGGAGCTATGATGTGAAGGGAGGATCTGTATCCCACGGGACACAAGGTACAACTTCTTCAACGGTAACTTTGGCCACCATGTGGTCCCACTGCTAAAGAGAGCTGAGCTGCAGGCACGGCTGGTTTCTGCAAAATTAAGATACCAATTTGAACACAGTCACTGCCTGGTGTCTGTCTACCTTTCCCTTTGCATGCTTAGCTTGCACAGAACACAAGCTCTTTTCTGTCCATCCCATCCCTCCCACCCTGTCTACATGCATTGCCAAATTCAAGTTTCCTTTGGCTTCTGACATCCCCATGGGTTGAGTCTGCTATAGCCTGCTGTCTTTGCATTTGCCAAGCAGTTCCCTTCCTTACCTTTGGGGACTTTTCCTTCAGGTACCTCACCTCTAGCTGTTCTTCCTAAGGAGTGCCAGCTCCGGTGTGTCTGTTTTGAAGGTGTGACTGCAACTCACCTTCCTAGGTGGTGAAAGGCACGGCTCAGTGTGTTTCACGAGGAAGCAAAGCTCCAGTTTTGGCAGGGGACAGTAGTATGACTCTGCCAACCTTGAATCGAAGCAGAACAGTCCTGATGCTGCCTGCATCTGCAGAAGATATGGGTAGCTTAGTCCAAGACTAAGTAGTAGCCAAGCACCTAGGCAAGGTGGAGGAAAGAAAATGAGAACAGAGCCTAGGACTGCCCCTAAAAACCACACCTACAAAGTTATGGGAAAAAGCAAGCAGGATGGAAGGAACAGAGGGCAGCTACTGAAACACCTATCTCAGCAGCATGCTGGAGAAGGTGCAGCCCTGACGGGCTGTGCTAGAGCATCAAATCACCTTCAGCACCATGCAGCCAAGAGGAGCAGAAACAGCCCCAAAACTGTGGGATACAGTGACATGCCAGGGACAATGTGCAGCAGGCATTTGGCTTTCCCACCTAGATATGGCCTGGCCAAAGGGCTGTGGAAATGCTGCTGGAAAATAACTGCAATGCCCTGCTGCTGACCACAGACAGCCTGGGGCAAAGCAGGAGGGCTGCAGGGTCTGTGGTGGTCAGTGGTAAGATGCGGCCCAGGGGAAAAATGCTCTTTACACACTTCTCTGAAAATAACCAGCAAGGTAATCACACATCAGGAAACGCTGACCTGAGTGCACTGCAGAGCAAGAAGAGAGCTCAGGCCCTAAATATGAACACATACAAGTATCTTTCTCTATGTAGAGATCCATATGCTCCAATGTCTCAGCATTCAGCAACACCACATTTTAGCTGATGCAGTGTATGCAGGCTGCAACTTTTTCTCTCCTGAAGCGTGAGGCTGGAAAAATCTAGCTTCAGCCTGTGCCCAGAATTACCTCCTGTGTCTCTTGTGCTGTTAAAAGTAATAGTCATGTTTCATAAATATGTGGAGGAAAGAAGGGAAGGGGAGGCCTCAGAAATTTTATGTGAATGCCAGATTTCTATAGATTTACATAATCAGCTACAAAACATGAGTGACCACTCTATTAGTGATAACACTATTTTAATTACTATTTCTCTCTTCACTGAGTTGTGAGAAGGGTGATGCTTTTTTATGCCGGTGGAAAAATATGCAACATCTTGCTGTTTACTTGTTTGCTCAGAGGAAAAATCTCATTTAAAAAAAAAAAAAAAAAAGAGGCACGGTCAAAATAATCTAGCCAGGGAACTGAAACCCAAAGGTGGTGCTTTTCAACCACATGAAAAGTAAACAGACGTAAAAGCAATCTCTTTCATGGGGAGATGGAAACCATTTTATTTGAGGGGAATGTTAAAACAACCATATACAATTTGAACAAATACAATGTAACACAGTTTGTTCCCCAGGTCTTCTAATTACAGTATTTACAGGTTTAATAAGGCACTGGTTCTCAAAAAAGAACACAAATTAAGTTTCTTAGTCTTTACATTATCAACCTTTTCTTTAATAGAAATAACTTTGTGCTAGAGAAAGGATAGCAGTTGCTAGATGGCATGTCTCTTCCTTTTGTTTGGGGTTTTATTTTTCCCTCCTTCTCCCACCTACCTATGTCAATAAATCACTAAACTAAACTTCCTTCAGTGATCTACATTGGAAAACTGAATTTCTAGACCTGTGGGCACTGAAGCCACGGCTATCTTCACTGCCGAATTCCAAACCCTCATCAATGTGCACTGTGCAACTACCAACATCTGCAAGTGACATTAAAAGGCAACATCTGGCAAAATAAACATACTAATCTGTGGTCACCATACATGCTGAAACCATAATAATGACACACTGAGTGCTGCAGAAAGTCAACCATACAGGCTGGAATGTCATCATGACTGGAACATCACAGTGCTAGAACAAATGACTTCCACACTTGCCCTAGGCTGTTTTCTGGCCTTAGAAATGTCCCTTTACAGTATTGTCGACTACAGTGGGTAGGAAATTTGAGGGCAAAATCTGGCCTTTTGAGTCTTGGGAGAAAATGGGCAGGCACTAGTTACACAACTGCAGACACTTTGCTTTCTCAGAGTGTGTCTCCTTATATATATATATTTAATTTCCTATATAGCACCGTTGCAGTGATTTGTCATTTATGCATTTTCATAAATAAATATTATGTTTTACTTAGTGATTTATCATCCACAATAGCTTACTCTTAATCCACATACTGGAGTTATTCCAGACTCCCAACTTAATATATATATATTTTTATATATATATATTTATATATATATAAAAAACACATAAACTCGAACTTTAACATATGCACTTTATGTAACCTACCACCCAGTATCTTAGACCCCCTTCTTTTGGACCAAAAACACCGGCAGCAGATGCCAGGGGTCATCATGCGCATCACGTCCACCCGCCAGCAAAGCACGCTCCAAAAAACTGCTTAAGGGAACAATGACAATTAAAAAAAAAAAAAAAAATTGAGGAAAGTAGATATGAAACACACCTGAACATGGTAGGGAAGAGGCATCCCTGTTGTATGACTGCTTACCTGGGACTCGCAGGGACCGGGCTTAGAGGTGGGATCAACCAAGCCTGCCTCAACTGCTGCCAAGGTCAGTGGTCACATCCACTTACTCGGAGCTGAGAAACCTCAGTTCCTTGGGACTGCACTGGTTTTTATGAAAGGCCATGAAGGCAAAGGGTGGTAGAGTAGAAAGCCCATGGCGCCATTCATTAAGACAAAAAGATGAAGAGAGGCTGGGCTACCACCCTCATTTTGGGCCACAAATCTTCAAGCCAAGGAGAGGCGCAAACTCTGCTCCCAGCCATGCAAGCACACTGGGGAAACCAGCATCGACCCTCCTGGGGCCAGGGATTAGTGCACTATTAACTCTCAGAGATTTTCTTTTTGTATTGCTTGGTATTTTGGGGTACAGGCAGGGAAACTGCACTGCAGAAAAAGCACTCTAATTAACAAAAATCCTCTGATTAGACCTTTTAACACCTATAATCATGGAATTCTTGCTGGTTCTCTTCAACTTGCACGTTTTTCTCTGTTAGCTTGAAAATACAAAATGGTAATTTTTCCAACTAGAAACACCTTCAGGGAGCCATCAAGTTAAACCTCAATTATACATCTACCTACCACAACTAAATCAGTTTTGTCCAGAAAGGGAAAAAAGAAGCATTACAGAAACGCTGAGGCTAAATCTAGCATGGCAATTATTTCAGTTCTGAAATAGGCTTAGCATAATGAAAGCAGCATTTTTAAGCACGTATTTCAAAATTAAACTGAACACCACCCAGTGAAACAAGACATAGGCAGGCGAAATATTTTTTTTAAATAAAAGAAGGATAAAGAAGGGTAAACTGGTAACTCCAATACAGCTCAGCTTTGACAATCTGATGAAGAACAGAAACCTTTCTGAAGGAAATAGTTCACAGGGAATATTTCACCTCTCATTTCCCCTTCTGTAGTATTAACATCGCAGCAACTGCTGCAGCCCCAGGAAGGAGGAATGGGAAAAACAGTAAATATGTTTCCTGTTGCTCTTATGCCCTTAAAAGCTCCCCGTGCTGGGAACCATGATGCTATGCAGACTCAGCTTGGTGGCACAGCCTGTTGCTACCGTGCAGTGGGTCCCAGAGGCATGGAGGCTTCTGGAAGGCCCCCTGAAATACTAAGGCAGATGAAGCTTGTGACAAATTGTTCAGTTTGTGGTGCCTCTCACTAGAGCAGGAGAAGCACTGGAGGCACCTGCCTGGCTCTCATCACCCACCCAAGTCCCACACTCCTTCCTTGTTGGCTTCCTACTGCAGCCAGGAAGCACTAGGTCTCCTTATGCTTAAAGAAAAATGATTGCCACCTCAAAAATGGGCATTTTTGAGGTTTTTAACTTTCCTTTAAAGATGGGAACATAGATTTTTTTTTTGTTTTCCAACTGTGGTTGTAGATGGACACCTCACTTCTACAGAGATGAAAGGGCAAGTTAATAATTTTTTTCTCACAAGGACCTTTATCTTAGCCAGTGGTTGTGTATGTAGGTCACAGTAGTCTCAAATTTACCAGTGGATCCAAATGTGTACTTCATTTTTGCTTACACACAAAATACTCTATTTTGCAGTAGGGGGAATAAAAAAAAAAAATAAAAAAAAAAAGAGGCTGAGAAAAAGGGCACTTATTTATCATCCTGGTACCATACTCATCAGATTTCCTGGAAACACAAAGAGCTTCTTCAAACAAGTCACACCAAACCATATTTACATGGCTCCTGATTATCTCAAAGGAAGCACGACCTGCCCTGGCACAGGCCACCCAGAAGAACCCAGCCGCCCGTGCTAAGGATGGCAGGGATGTGATTGGGCTCCATCTCACTGTTGTGAGACTCGCTCGCATACACAGGGCTATGGGAAGTCGTCTCCGCAGACACGCAGCTTTTAAGACCGTTTCCATCACAGTTCCTCTGAGCTACATAGACCCACTCTCCTTCTTTTTTAAACACTGGAGTGCAATAGTCTCTTTACAAATGAAAAAGTCACTTTGCTTTAATTTCCAGCACAGTTTCCTTCAATTTTTTTTTAATGTAACAATATACATCTTTTTTACTTCTAACCAAAAGTTTTATTTTCATAAAATTTAAAGCAGTATCTTTTTAAACAATCAAAATAATAATAATAACAATAATAATAATAAAATAATAAGTGGCTTTCATGGAAAGCAACATGCATCATCTTAAACCAGTTACTAAAACTGTATTCCCCCACGTAAACAAGGGCAGACAAGCCTCTTCCAATCTTGTATGTCAAAATTCAGCTGACTTTTGCAAAGGATAGTCTCCTCAAAGGCTGTTAAACAAACTTACAGCTGCTCTTAAGTATGACTGCATTCAAGGTACTTATTAGCAAAGACTTTCGATACCTCTTCAGGACTTGTGCCTGCACGAGAAAGTCTGTTTCCATGGGCTTTCACGAGAGCTGCCTCTGGCTGAGTCAGAGTTTAATGTCCTGCGACTCTGACATTTTGGCAAGCGTTTTCTTGACCCGCAGGGCTGTGAGCCGGGAAGCGGGGTTGTGAGCCCAGCACTCCATCATCAGCTTCCCCATCTGCCTTAGGCACTGCAGAGAGAAATGGAAGAGAAAGTCCCATGTGGGTCAGTGGAAGAGGAGACTGCACAGTTGGTGGCAATGTTGAAAAACTGAAGGGAAAAGGTCTTTTCTAAGGGTAGCAAAAAAACTCCCCCCAAAACGTGCGGGCTGGTATTGCTTTTTGAGAGCTCTTGTTTTCTGTATATTAAGGAAAGTTCTCCAAACATGGCAATTGCTCTTATAATTTATGAGAAGTTACAGTCTAGACTTGGCCATATGCTCCACAAAAGCACTTTTCTTATTTCCCCTTCCCCAAACCCACACAGCCTGACCCAGCACAAGCATGGCTCTCTACAGTGAGCCCTCTGCTGTAAAAATTCAGTAGAATTCACTTTCCCCAGCCAGTGACCGCCTCCAGGGTACAGCCCAGCATGAACACGCACCCACAGCTCCTGTCCAGCAGCTCCTGTGAGAACCCAGCACCCAGCTTGGGTCTGCCCTGCCTATCTCCATCCCCTGCTTGCTCCTGAAACATAGCCAGACCCTCCTCTGGCTCCCAGTAACAACCCTCTTGCTGACAGCAACTCAGGATTGCCTTTGACATCCTGGAAAAGGAGCATACATCCCTGCTCTGCAACAACCATTTTCTGCCAAATATAAACCACATAAGCCACTACAGCCAGGTGATGACCCCATCAGCCTACAGATATATGCTGCCTGAATATTTGCTTGCTACAATAGGAAAAGAGACATTTTCCATCTCATTCAACTTGCTCTCCGTTTTCCTGAGGGTCCTGGCCCAGAAGCAGTGCAGACCCTGAAAGGCATTAAGCATAAACCCCACTAGCAGTGTCCAGACCAGCCTAATACATTTCAGATTAATTCAGATTTTTATAAATGTGTTTTGGTGACACACAAAGTTTTATGCACTAATAGGTTCGCCTCTCATCACTACAACTCAAGAACAGTTATTTCAAGGAGCCTCCTCAATTTTCAATACATGTGGTAGCAGACTAAACACACAGGGTGTGATAACACACAAAATCCCTTCCTGGGATCAATATTAACAGCACTTTCTTCAGTGTTTCCACTCCTGGTCTAAAGCCTCAAAAGGATTTGGTGAGGAAGAGGATGAAGCGAGTGATTCTTGGTTAGATCTTCCCACACTGGCTGTTGCACAAGTCCTTGAACCTCCCAGGGAGGGCGTTTTATTTTCCCCCTACATTCCCTAATTGTCTACCTCTCATGCCACCTACATCTTTCACCTACCTGCAGAGTATCTACACACTGCTATTCCCAAACGGCAGCTGTCTTCTGCAACTGTAGAAGACTTTACTGCATTAAACCACACCAATTAACATGATTAATGACCCTGCCTCCACAGCATCTTGAGAGCAGGCAGGTCGGCCTGTGGTACCTCAACTGTTTTTCTCTGATTCCATAAGCATAACTTTGCTTTGTTACCATGCCTCAGCAGGGAGAGTTTAGATTCTCCCCCAGCCCTCTCACCTCTTCATTTATTTTGGGAAGCATTTTCTGGATCCTATGTCTCTTCTGAAAGGCCACACCTGTGGCCTTTACTAAAATGTGAAGCTGTAAAGCGGTGATCAGTGCTCCTTGGTGCAGCCCAGCTACACCGTACACGGTCTGTACAATTGCATCTCAATACTCTAATAGTGAAACTTAATATCCTGTGCTAATGTTAGTGTAAAGTCATGGTAAATCCATGTTTCCAAGCCTGCACACCTGTGATCACAGAAAAGCTGTATGCTTATTTCATTTCAAAGTGACAGGAGACATCTCCTCCTTCCAAACAACATAAAAAGGAAAAAGGTTGGAATTACAGCCCACACCCAAAGAAGCTGCCAGCACACCAAGTACGCTGCCACTGCACTATACACTACAAAATAATTTCCCTTCCAAAAGTTTTGGCTAGCCACTGATCTCATGCTATAAATGCTGAGAGCAGAAAGCAAAATGAGTGCAATTGGAAAATAGAGAGACTAAGAAGGTCTGAGCACAGCCTGTTATCACTGTGGGATCTGGTAGACAGCACAAAAGGAATCCATCCGCTTGCAAGTATCATAGGCTATGGTCCCTGGGGCTCTAAACACCTTCAGTGGGGTATCTGAGAAGGTCATGTGCCTTCCTGGGCCCTGTTACGCTGTGACTGGTGCTACCACCAGTGGTAAAGCTCCCACTCCCTCAAAACGACGCAGAACTGGGTCAACCTCCCTCACTCGCTCTGATTAAAAACAGGCTGCATTTTAAGGACAATACCTCATCACTGCTCCATCTGTTGGGAAATGAAGGGCGTAGTCTCTTGATGCACACTATCTCCCGCATGTCTTCATACGAGGGGTCGCTGGGCACAAGGTCGTGGTATGGAAGCTGGTATTCCTCAACTATTCCTGAAAGAAGCAATTAGTTGCCCATCACTTGCAGAAGACACCTTCCACTACCCTCTTCCCAGCTCATTTTATAATAGAATGACCATGCTGTTTAGCAAATAGATGTATTTCTCCTTAAAAGGACTTCCCTGCCCTAGAAGTTTATTCCACAGTCAAGTTCCAATGTAACCATGGCCATGTAAAGACTGGCCAGGTATCCTAATCCGAAAGCGCAGTTACCTGCCGAGCGAGACAGTTTCTACCACTGCTGCCCAGTCCAGCAACCTCCAGTAAGTTATCACAAAAAGAACTATTAACCTAGAGCCCACAGCAGAGTAATTTGGCAGGGAATTAACCCTGAATTAGGTCTCCTTCTTATCAGTGGACCTGGTATATATTAAAGGGCATTTCTGTGCCTTTTCAGAATGTGTCCATGTACCGTTCTTTGTGCACAATAGCTATGACAACAGCATTACAGTTCTTAGATCTCATCACTGCAATACGCTTTACCAGTTTGTAAACACAGGGATCATGTTGCTCATCAGTGGAATTCAGCTCGTCTGTGGTAAACATGAAGTAAGCATTCAGCGCAACACTCAAGGCTTTAAAGACCCATAAAGTCTGGTGAAAGTAGTACAGACCCCAGAGAGACATTCTCTACTCTTACTTGCCACCAATCTGGCACGTAATCACTGCCAAGTCATTTCTCTGTATTTGACTTTCCTCAGTGGCAAAATAGAGGTTATAACACCCATAATTTTTGTACCAGACTGAGTTCTATGTGCAGAAAGCAAACAAAGCCTATGCATACAAGGATGGATCTATGCTCCAAGTCTGCAGCTGGCCACATTGCTTTATCTTTGCCGTCTTCATGCTTGAACGCTTGACACCAGAAGGAAATGAGGCACATCACTGGTATAACACCAATGTAATAAGTGCCATTTCCCTCTGTTTTTTTTTTAATATTTTTCTTGTACATAGATAATTTATTTTAAATAATAGCACAGCATACTTCCAAATTTTTTATCTTGCTCCTTCTATTTAACAAAACAAATCGCTATTTGCTTTCTGCTAAAATAGCTGAATACCCCTAGTCCAGCAAAAATGTGTTGCCATTGGAAAAGGTCCCCAGGTGAATTCCATATTCCTTCTCCAGTGCAGGCATCCACTGCCTTCAAAGGGGACATTAAAATACAGTCTAAATCTTTGCTGTTGGAATAGCACTGACTGATGCTTTAAAATAAGTTTCAACAAGAAAACAGATATTAAGGGAATTACCTGTATGGTTTATCCACATTTGCTTATTACAGTAACAACAATAACCCAGGGAAAAGGATGTAATGGAAGACTTGGGTTATAAATGGGGTTCACTGACACAATTAAAAGCAATCTCCCAGCTCTTTACCTCCTGAAACACATCTCCTTGCTATCTCCCAAAGGATGAGTCCAAAACTGTACATATCAGCCATGATGTAGGATTGAAAGTGATTTCTATTCAAGCTTTCATCCAGCACCTCAGGAGGCATATAGCGTTTTGTTCCTACACGGGTATTTGGAGGTATGTCTACCTCGTTTGTATCACTAAAAGAAAAAGAAGGGAAAAAACAAAGGGCATCAAACATGCAATAAAGTGGCTTAAAAAGAAAGCAATTTAGATGGGAGAAGTGGTAAATTCACACCACATCCTCTTTCAAACAAGGTCAAAAGTACTGCATAATCTTAATGGAACAATTCTTACAAGGAAAGCCTCTTAGTGTGAAGGCAACTCTTCTTAAGAAAAGGCTGACCCTGCCTGAGGCTATGTGAAGCATTCAAATGCAGAACCACAACGGAGATAAGACTCAACAGGGATGCTCTAACATTTGAGAGACTTCATTAGCATTAGCCTGAGCTCTAATGCTGGTGATAACAATCAAATCTTCATTAAATGCTGTTTTCTTAATATACTCCACCACCTAATGCTTTAGTTTTAGCAATCAGTGGAGATACTAAGTAACTGGGGCTGTATCACTCACTGTAGCAAATCAGATCTGCAATAAGGACGAGTCTAACTATTTTTTGTGCATGCATTTTTTTTTATCTCCCCCAACCTTTACATACCGAGATGTGTAAACACATAGATGTAAATGCATTAAAAAAATCTAACCAAATGTGTCACACCTCATACATTGACCAGAAGAGATAATGTGTATCTGATAAGCAGCAAATTTCCATTAATTATGTCACTGGACTTAGTAACTCAAATTCAGCTCTATCAACTTTAATGTTCTTAAAGTTTAATACATGGCATATATTGCAATTTGCTTATAAAGGTCTGTTTCCCTTTCCCCACCTTCAAAATGTAAGCATTTTAAATGGGATAGATACAACAAAATCTCATAGATTAATTGTACAGCTTCTTCTGTAATTTTCTTCACCTGCAGTAATTTTCTTATGTACATTTATGAAAATGACAAAAAAAGCCAAGCCTGAGGTACAACCAGTCACCTACACAGCCATTAAATCATACATGTGCTGGTGGCACTTCTACATACCTCCAAGAATGTAACATAAATTTAGTGAACTGCAACATCTTGCAGTATTTCAAATAAAATGAGAAATGCAGAGAACTTTACTAAACTCATTAGCTTCAGCAGAGCACACCCCTTTCAAATACCTTTTTTCTGTTCTCGCTCAGTGCCTGAGAAATGCTGTCTAAGGAAGAATTCAGTAAAAAACAAGCAGAGTATGTAATGTAAATTCCATTTGGACTGTAACAAATACATATTTTACCAGCTTTTACAGCAACACTTGGTAGTTACTAGTTCTTCTCAGTTCATACCTAAGCAATGTGCTGCTCTGTACTTGTCAGGCAAAGTACACCTTCAAAGGGTGAACTTCTTTCCCAAAACTTTTACAGCAAATAGTGTATTTCCAAGTTGTTGTTTTCTAGGCCCCTGTTCCTGAAAGTAAAAATATTCCTTTCCCATCTCCTAGAGGAAGGTCAGGTTCATAAAGGAAAAGCCCCACCAAGAAATCTGGTAGGTAAGTGAATAGTGAGAAGAGCACATAAAACCTGCTTTTCCTCACACTGAAGAATTCCAGTTCGAGATCTGTACAGAATTCTTAAAATGTTTTTTTGATACTTCAGGGAACACACAGTTTCAAAGCTGACCTCTGAAATGGAAACCTTCACTCTATGGACACATTTCTGTACACAGCAAAATCAGAGACTTCATAACACGTCTCCACCACCAGGACCACTGCCAAGAGCTCAAGCTTCTTTTGAATGGAGCTGTCAGACAGCAATGACTCCTTTACGAATCCCAGGAGTGAGTAAGTCCTACTTGCTTGCTCTAAGTTGTTTAAACACACAACCATTTTTAAAAAATCAAATTTAAAAGCCATTTCAAAAATCAAATCTGTACTTTGGCAATTTGATTTGTAGGAAATGAAACACAAGGCAGCCAAAATGGGGTGCTTTTCAATAAATCCCTATTAGTAACTTGTGCAAATGATTAGTATTATTCTATATAAGTTGCGAGTGAATTATCTTGGGATCAGACAAGCTGAAAGCTTTAATGACAAGTTTACTGACATGCCTTCAACCTGTCAGTGCTATATCCTTTGAGCATGTGGCAGCAGTACTCAGGTTGCTACTGAAGGCAAAGTGATGAAAACTGAACCTTTATAGAAAAACAGATGATGTGTTCAATAATTAAAACGTGACTATTTATACACCTGCATTATGTGTTTATGCAACATCTTCACCCACACAGGTGGCTGCACCTCACATACAGGAGAGCACAGCACATGCACTGCTGGTGCTTACTCGTGTGTGCACTCGCTCAGTCAACAACTAAAACAACATTTGCATCTTGTTTACCAATTTTTCCTTGCCCTCCTCACTTCTACTTACCTGATAAATTTAACAGCCAAGCCCAAATCTGCTATACAGCAAGTGCCGTTCTTTTTCACCAGGATATTCTTACTTTTTAGGTCACGGTGGGCTATAGCAGGTTTGCCCTGAGTACTGAAGATCTCAGTGTGCAGGTGGCACAAGCCACTAACAGAGGAGTAAGCCAGTTTTAGCATGGCTTTTGTGTCCAAGGTAGTAGATTTCAGGTAATCATAAAGTGAGCCGTTCTCATGGTAGTCGGTGATGAGATACAGCTGGGTCCAAGATCCTGTACCTTTAATGTCTGCAGCAATGAACCCTGAAAAGAGAAAAAAGAAAAGATTTTCAAATTAATATTTCTCCTTGCTATTTTCTGTCTGCTCAGAACTCTGGTCCATCAGCCACTTCAACAGTTTTATTTTAAAACAAATATTTAATTTCTTTCATCTCCCTGAAAGTTCATTCCATGCAACTGTGCCTCACCTCTAGCCTTTAACATGTTTTCAGAAAGGCGGAAACAGACGTGTGGTGTTTGGAGCAACAGCCCCCAAACCCCATTATTTTTTAACTTTTATTTATGCTTCAGTAATCCTCAAAAGATATTTCTTTTGAGAAGCGCTGGGTAGCTAATTGCAGAGCACAGCAGGTAACAAAGCACACAGGAAAGGGCATCAGACAACAGCAAATACAAAATTATTAAACTTAATAAACCTGTACACCATCAAATAATTCTCTTTCATTTCACTCACCAAGAATATTTTCATGCCTCATCAGGACAGTCTGGTAGATTTCTGTTTCTCTGAACCAGCTGGCCTCCTCCGTGGTAAAAAACACTTTCACAGCTACCTTTTCGCCACGCCACTTTCCCATCCAGACTTCTCCATAGCGACCTTTTCCAATCTGCTTTACCATCTGAATCTGTTTTGCGATGGTCCTTTGAACCTGTGAAATGCCAAGACATGTGGTTATAACTTGCTCTGCAGAAACCTTCTGCATTCACTTCCCTTCTGTGTCTCCTTCCCATGCAGCAAGCCTGCGGGAAAGGGGAATATGCAGCCATTGCCACGTGGATTTCAGCAAAGCTCCACAACGTGGATGCTCTCTGTTTCCCCCAACAAAACCGTGCTGGTGAGGCCATTCCTGCCACTGTGAAGAAGCCTTTCCATACATTCTCTGAATGTACCGTGGCCCCTCAAGAGAGTAAATCGGTCAGCGTGAAGGAAATGTTTGACTACTAGCCTTGACATTTTTATTCTCCTGTGGGAGGCTGCCACTTTATGAAATTTTTTTTTGTTATTTTTGGAAAAGTTGTGACAGAAAACACTCCTGGCCACACCAGCCCAAACCAAATTCCAGAAACATAGGTAACACATTAATTAAAATGGGGATGTTTGTTACATACTCAACACTGTTGAGACTCAAAGCTAGGGCTCGCAAGGGCCAAGAGCAAATCAGTGCTACAAAACTAGCAAAATTACTGAGAGCTGTTTCCTATCACCTCCACTGAAAATCCCACGCCTAATAATTTCAAAACATAGATTTGGTGTTAGGAACCTCAACAACTACTTACACAGTTAGAAGCCATGTGCCTACATTAATTTTAGTAATCATCATTACAGAGTAGTAAGAAGGAATTATTTTCCAAAGATACAGAAGTGTAGCTTTAAATCTACCCTTTCTAGTGTCCATACCAGCTTTGTCAGTGCCCGTGCCGATGTGAACTGATGCTAAAGTCAACAAGATTGATATACTCATCAGCACTGCAGAGATACCCTTCCCAAGGATGGCAGACCCCACACAGCAGATGGATTGATTCTTTTATGACTACAAAAACTCTTGGACAAATGGAGACTAATGTATTCTCATAGCACTGGTGCACATCTGCAGAACACATATTCCTAAAAGTTCACAAATAAAAACTCAAGTAGATACTGCAATGCAACCCACTGGTGCCCATGATTGCCTCAGCCTCACCCTAGTGTAACAGGAGATGAAAATGTCACCTGTTTGTGCTTCAGTATTGCCAGTTCAATCCACAGCCGATGATTTTTGGTTTGGTAGGATTTTACAAGATTTTTAAAGAAAATAATTTTATAGCCTTCAATGCAAAGAGTTCTTCATCTGGCCCAAGCAACTGGCAAAATCTGGTCAAGCGCAAATAGAAGATCTTTTGGTTTTGACACCATCCATATATAAATTTCAAGCAGCAAGTGTGAACTGAATCTGTATGAAATAATATGCATTTCGCATTTCATGTAATCTCAAATATTTTTTCAATCTTGGCTAGCAGAAATCATCAAAACTTGATTTTAAAAGCACTTGCTTCCTTTGTTAACCCTGGCAGGTCCAGTGGAAACTACCAGCTCCATAATGCAGAGCAGGACTGCACAACCCCACTGCAGCATGAACATATGTCCAAAGACAAATTCAAAACCTATTAGGCAAGGTCTATTATAATTTATTTTGTAAATAAATTACTTGCTTTCATATTAAGCAATTTAAAGAAGAAAAACATACAGTTGCAAAGTTATTGCAAAAAAACCAGATTTCTTCTTCTATCATTTAAACAGAATTCTGTTTTTTCAGCCCTGCAATGTATTATTAGACTTCCAAGATGGTGGCTTCAGTACCATTATTTTTGATTAACATCAGTGAAAGCCAAGAACAGAGATTAGCCTTAATTTTTTTAAACTGATTTATTCTCTTTTATACGCTCATATAGTGATTGAACAATAGTTATATTACACTGGAATTTTGCTGTAACATTTTGTAATGTCATTTTAGCATTGTTGCTTTCTATTTTGCCCATTTTAAAAATGCATCCTGAACAATAATATAGTTACAGTAAATAATTTAATTTGTGTAAATCTATGTAATGGCATCATAAAGTACAGGGAATTACAATACTTAATGATGAAAAGTTCCTTATTAAATTACATTAAGAAAATGAAAAACACATTTCTGTTATGGGTTTTCAGGCGGCAGAATACTATGTGAAGGGCCTTAACCTGGTTTCCTCTTGCTAGAACTGGTCAAATGATTTCCTATGAACAATTTATTTTAAGGAATTTAGCCCTTTCTTGAATCATAAACTGATTAAAATTTCTAAAACAAATTGGTTAATCAAAATTGTTGGATGAACTGATTTCATAAGCATGCTGAATGATGTGTTCATGTGAACTATTTACACTGAGTGGGGTTGTTTGTTTTTTGGTGGTGGTTTTTTTTTTTCATTTCTTTTCAAATAGTCTGTATAGTTTGCTGCTTGAGCTCCATGAGCAGCCCAGTAAGGTTACATAGCCCTTTGTTTCTTCTCTCTGACTGGCATCAATCCAATTAGCAACTATTTCTACTTTCTGCATTCTATTTTTCTGATGTTCAGCCAAATGTGTTGAGCTACTGCAGACAAAAATTCAGACAAACCAACCTTTTGCAACTTCAATATTTTGAATAAAGAACTTGATACCTGTGGCTGGGGTGCAGCCCCTTGAGAAGAGGAATCCATTGGAAGAGGAATTAGGAAAAAAAATATGTGAAAAGGTAGAGGCCAAACTGTAATTCAGCAAACTCTTCATACAGACCACTGAAAGAAGCGTCCCCAGTGTTTAAACTCCTTCCCCAACTTTGCATGTGGATTCATGGGGGCAACAGCTCCACCTACACTTCTTGCTCTGTCAAGGCCAGTGGGGTTCTTGCTTGTGCACCTCAGTTTGTTGGCTCAAAGCTTTTATTTACAACTTACTGTATGTTTTTCTTTGCTTAAAATTTGATTGGCAGCATTTGACCTGCAACAAAGTTTCCTATCAGAAGTACCAACAGGTCAGGATAAAGAACACTTGCTGAATGTCAAAGTATTGATAAAATCTTGGTTAATGCTTGGTTGGGTATAATATTTGTACCCATTAGGAAAAATGTTCTGCATAGAAGGAAAACATCACTGTTTAGCATAAAGTGACATTTCATAATAAATTTGTGGCTTATTTTCCTGAAATAATAACTTTGGGTGTTTCAGGCTTTGCATAAGAAATAATACAGTTAAAAAGAAACTCTTCCACAATAAAGTCTAGAGCATTATTGCCAGGCATTTTCTATATATTTGCTTCAGGCATGGACCCAGAGGTATTAATCTCTGCATTTCCCATGAGCCTGTAGTGGTTGTAGCTGTCTGGGAAATGAAGCAAATATCTATTACCAAGTGCAAGATTCATTACAGCTCTCATTTTTCTTCTCTTCCACACCAAAATCACTACTTACAAGAGAAAGTCTGGAGAAAAAAATTATGTATTTTCATAGGCAAAGAGAGAGGGGAAAATAGTGCCTTCGGGAAGAATACTTGGCCTGGTGGCTGCAAAGTCTCCAGGCTTGAAAGAGCAGAAAGGAAGACTGGCAGAAGACAGGATGGTTTCTGCTTCACAGAGTACTGGCACAGCTCTAAGAGCTACTGAGCAATGATCTAGCTGAGACGCCACCTTGGCCATTACAGCAGTTAATTAGCAGTAGTTAGTTTTTCTGTCCATCACAAGAGCAGACCTGGGGACACCAGTAAGACCACAGATCTCATCTTCAACCAGCTCACTGGGACAGAGGAAGTCACAAAGCACAAGCGATCACAAGCAGTGTTGCTCCAGCTTTTTTGTCTCAAGGGCATCCTGGGATGAAGTATCGGGCCATGTACTGAGACAAGATGCCCCAGTGTACCTGCTACCCACATGAGCTGCTGCAAACACATCCTCTCAGAGTAGAACAACCAAGCTCCTTGTGTTTGCTCTAAATTATTATTTGTGTCACTGTAACAGGTAGGAGCACCACACACAGACCAAGACCTTGACGTGGCAAGTGTTATGCAAAAAAAAAAAAAAAAAACAGCAAGGATGCCTCACAATTAAATCAATTGGAAGCACTCATTAGGAATGGTCCTAAATTGTAAGCATGCTCCCTCCCTTTCTATGGCTGCTAAAGGGACATTGGTACGGGATATGACAGAGCTCTCTTAAAGTCTAAATGATGGAGTTTCTCTCAACAGAGAAGAATTCCCGTGGGTTTTCCATGCTTAGCACCAGTCACAGCACTCACTTGGCAGCTTGGGGTTTTTTTCCTCAATATGTTAATTGTAGAAAATTGTATTTTAAAAAAAGTCAACACTTTCTTTAAACGGGATTCTAATCACTTACACCTGCCAGAACGAATTGAGTTTAGTCAGATTTTCACCAACCACCCAGCCTGCTGCTTCATTTTAAGGAATTATAAAACTTCCCATTTTATTTCTTTTTTTAGGGTGTAGAAAAAAAGATGTGCGAGCAAAAAACAGTAATGTAGTACATAGTACTTGGAAACTGGACAATATCTACCTTAATCGATCACTACAAACTAATCGGTTTGGGAGACAAGGAGGGATGCATCATCTCCAAAAAATGAAAATGAAATCTAATTCATTCTTTCAGAGGCAGTATTTTAAATTAGTAACCTGGCCTTTTTTCCAGTGCTAAAAATCAACAATGATCCCCAGAAACAAAAAACGCCTGGTAACAGAACTGTTTTGCCACAGGACGTAAAAATTCTGCCTTTTCTGCAGGTGAGATCAGGGGGCTTAGTCATCCTGGAGTTACTTCAGAAACAATCACAAATGCCATCCCTGGGCCTTTAACCTTTGAGACTTCCACACTACAAGGAAAAAGAGTTCACACTTGGCTTCTGAATACAAAATGAAGTCTACACATACAAAGGTTCCAGGTTTCATGAATTACAGTTCCCTTTACATAAAGACGATGTGTCAGTGTTTGAAATGCTATTGTGTGTTGCACATAAAATGCAAGGAAATAAAATCAGCAGGCCAGATGCTGTCCAGTATACTGGAGTAAATCCTGATTAATTTCTGTAAGCTCTGTTAGCCTGTACTTACTCTGTGATATCTAAAATAAGAAATGAGCTGAGATAAAAAAATAAACGCTAAGCTGTTTTGGCTCAGTCCACATGAAAAAAAAGGCTCCTGCTTCTAAAGCAGCTGTTCTCCAGCTTAAATCCTTGTCATTTCTGGGAGAGAAAAAATGCCTAAAACAACTGAGGGCATATAAATATAATAGGTTGTTCCTCATTTTGTCTTCTCCCTCTACTCTTTTCTGCCTTTTAAAGTTGTATTTAAATAATACTGCTTCCTTACCAGGAGAGGGAGCCCGGAGCCGCTCCCTGAGCTCTGGGACTGCTCGATCAAATCCTTGAGGGACTCTCCAGGAGGAATGTAGGTCTCATCCTGCTCCAGCCCGATGCTGTAGCGGGGCCTCGTCTCTTGGCGTTTGTATCTGACGTTTTACACGAAAGCGAAATTAGCTCTGAATACAATAGACACGTGCAATGAATAATGCACATCATCCTTCACGTTTGCTTCATGTATTGACTTACAGCTTTCTCTGCTTCCCTGAGGAATACGCTGGAATCACTGCCCAAAATTTTTGATTTTATTTTTGGCAACTGTTTTCAGCATCAAAACTCTAAGTATAAAAGCCAAAACACAGTGCAATCTGGTGTTAAGTTTGCAAAGCAATCAAATGGTGTCCTTTCAGAAACTTAAATATGTTTAAAACACAGACCAAGTAAATAATTTTATTTTACTGACTGCAGAGAGTCTTTTAGAAGCCAGAGGAGGTAAGGCCATGGGATCTAAGGCTATTTTTAAAATGCAACAAATTATTTAAACATTATGTATGTAGCTTATGATAACATCCTAGACATATTTACTCACATTCCTGTATCTCTTGTCTTCTTCTATGATAAGCTCTTCACCATATTAACACATTTACAAGCCTTAAGTTTATTTACCCTATATAAAATTTGTCCTGTGGCTTTCTTAAGACTCAGTGATGAATAATCTGTACTTCTACCTGAATGGCTTTTTAGGATGTTGAGCAAAAGATGCTATATGAAGTATGTCACATAGGTGTACCTTTGACTAGCATGAATAAAATACACCTTTTTGCTCATCACAAAATTACAGTTTCTCATTTTTTTTCCTTAAGGTCCACTTAATTTTTTTTCAAATTCTTAAACCTATAGAAAGATAAATGTTTATCATTTAGGGAGGAACATTAAGAAGCTAATAAGGTATTCCTTATTTACCTGAAGTAGCAGAATATGATGATAAGTACCAGAAGTATACTGCAAATAGTCACTGAGATCAGCAGGGCCTTATGGTGAATATTTCCTTCAGCAAAGTCTGGGGTTAAAAACAAGGAAGGTGGAAAATTTAGAAAGTAAGGTGGTACAAAGTCAGTATCAAAAAACACACATGCCTCAAAAAGTGCAGTGAGCACAAGGTCATTTCCTTTCTTTTCTACTGAAGTCCTATGCAAGATATCCCTGGACTCCCCAGGCATTTTGTACGCTTCCTCTTTGACCCTCACTGACCAGGGCAGAACTGGCACCTCCAAAAGCCTGTTTGAGTTTTCAGCCCTCACTCAGGCAAAAGATCGCTTTGATTAGCAATTTCCCATTTAGCTCTGAATGAAAGATCAATTAAGACCCACAGCTCTGTTAACTTGAGTGATCATCCAGGACATACAAAAATTACTGCCTCTATCTTAAATCACTCTTATTAAGTAGAGTCCTATAGAGCAGTTAATATAAAAAAGTGAGTAATTGCATTTATCCTAGAAGACACAGCAGACCATCCAATCTCCAAGAAGGCAGACTCATAGGGACCTTGAAGGTGTACTTCCATCACTGCAGAATAATCAGTCTCTTGGATCCTGTTTTAAACACCTGAGCAGGAATTTTCTCCTCCATTCTCTCTAGAGCAGCCCTGTGTGCCAGCAAGTCCTTCCTATGCTAGTGGGCAACACTATCCTTCCAGCGGCCATTCTGTAAAACACTTTGAAAATTAAATGTGTCAACTTGTAGAAAATGCTGTTACATAAAACTATTAAAATGTTTCACTCATTCTTTGCATGGGAGACTCTAGTCTCCTTTAAAGCATGCCATTAATTTCTAAATGTATATTCTCAACTCAGGCAAGTGAGTCTGACCTCCATGCATGCTCCTCTGCTGAAAAACAGAGAAATCAAGCACTATTCTTCTTTAACCTTCCCTGTCTCAAAATTATGGTATTTCAGCATGTAGATACACACACTGCCCCCCCAAACTTGCTATCTGGTATAATTCAAATGAGGACTATGTTTTGTGAAGCTCTCCCAGCCTTGCTGTCTTCCATTGTTCAAGCCAATGCTTGACACATTTTAAAATGCAAAATATCTACCCCTATCGACTCATCCTGGAACGGCACTATCATGTTTCAGATTTACAAGGGTAATGAGACAAGGAGATTCCTCAGAGACTCTTGGTTTACTGTCAGGCTCTTTTATTTTAAAGATCCAGTTTCTCCCTCTGTTTTTGCCCCCAAACTATTTCTTTCCTTCCCCTTTTCACTACAAACAGAGATTACCAACCAACACACCTTTTGATCACACTGGTCATGTTTTAACCTGCCATTACCTGCTCCAGAAGCATTAACAATGTAAACATTCAAGACACAGCTGATGCCTTTGAAAGGGAACACTGACATGATATCTATGAGGAAAACACCGGAGCCCATCCTTCTCCCTGCCGCAGCAGACTTCTACCTGGCTTGCCACTCCAAGTGGGCTGTGAGCCAAAACTGAGAGCCCACCAGGGAATCCAGATGTCTCTGGCAAAGACAATGGCTGCTCAGCAGGGCTAAGAGCTCTAGTTTGTATGCAGCCTGTGTCAGCCAGTCATTTCCCTCTAAAATGTGTGGTTTGTAACAGTTTAAGATGTCGCAGCCCATCAGCTGCAGAGTGGATAAACAGAGCACTCAGACCATACGGTGGGATTTTATACTTGGGAGGAACCTGGCTATCTGTCCGCAGGAAGAGTTTTCCCACTTCACAGAATAAGCCACAGTGGAAGTCGGGCTTTTGTGCTTAACAGTAACAAATGTTGATGTCAGATGCTGAGTGAGCAGTTCAGACCTTGCTCATACTTGTGTATGCCAGAGTAAAGCCATGGGAAGTCTGCACATTTACACAGACACCAAGTGTTGCACTACCAGAACTTGTAAAGCATGTGCTGTTGGTGCTGCCTGTGCGTGCCTGAGTACACACGTTTGGGAGACGGATGATAAAGACGCTGAAATCTTAACCAAATTCCGACGATTTTACAGGATCCAAACCCTGTGCTCAATGTTTCTAATGGGCTTCTCCCATCCAGAAAAGTAAATAAACACAGTTTGATTTTCCCAGAGGCCCCAGAAGGCATTTTGGAAGAGCTGTATAGCTGTCAAACTAACTTCAGACTCCAACATTGCCAAATCTTTTGGTAGCTGAATGCAACTATGTGAAGCACGTGCAAGGAAAGCATGCAAGACAAAGGAACATGTCTTGATTGATCTCTGTGCTGGGAGCAGCTGATGCAGACTGCAGCAGCAGCAATGCTTATGCTCTTGCAGTAAATCATGCTCCCCACACTGGCAGTGTCAGCTAACACAGCTTTAGTAGAGTTCACTATGCACAGCATGGGCATACAGCTGGCTCTCACAGGAGAGGAGAATAACTTCCATATGTCTTTATATTTATTTGGCTACATACAATGAGAGGCAATACTGACGATAAGTGAGCTATTGTCTCACCTTTCAAATACTTCCTGCACTTTCAAAGCATTTTGGCAGAATTTCATTTGCCTGCTCACTTGAGGACTTCATAAACCCACTGGCGCGTGGACAACAGAAGATTAAAAGCATGCCCCCATTCTTACACCAGCAAAGTCTGTTCTGCTGAACTAAGCCAGGCTGGTGCTGCTGAAGATCAACTCCTTTCTCCTCATACAGCCCATGCTGTTCCCCACGGGGGAGCAGGACAAGCCTCCCCTTCCCTGCACTATTTTTTGGCACCTCCTTGACCAGCCAGAGGGATGGGGCAGCTCAGCTGTGAGTCCCCTCAGTCACTGGCTTGTGGGCTCCGTGGTGAAGACTGTGGTGGGCATCAGTCGGTGCCAGTTTGTGTGATGGAGAGACTCTGTCACTTAAGAAGTCCAGTACTGTGCTCTTTAGCGTTATGTTACTTGGCAACTGTAACATGCCAAGCACTGGGGTTATGAGAATAAGCAGTAGCTTCCACAGAGGCAGCAGTGAGTGATTATCATAGTGGGGAGAGCACAAAACAAACACATAGTAGGTTTAGGAAGCTTCTTCACATACCTTGGATGACTGATAATAGCAAAGTCTGACAAACAGCATGTTAACAGTTTTTTGTTGTACAAAAACAGTGGTGCATGCTGGTGTCAGTGGTGAGCAGCACAGAAAGGGAGAGATAGCAATAAAAGGAGGGTCTTCAGTGATACCAAGCTGCCTCAGTTATTTTCCTGTGATTTCCCCCTCCCCTCACTCTTCCACCCACGGACTGTGCTGAGGAGTGCACTGAAAATGCCACCCAGCAGGTTCAAGGGAGAAGTCAGCATATCAAAGGGAGAGGAGGTTCTCCTCCCTCCCCAGGTTCCTCCAGTTCACAATGTTACGGTTATCCAAGTAAAAACTGCAGTGAAATCTGAGGCGTGGAGACTGTGCGCACACATCAAACCCCATCATTCCTCCAATCATTCCCTTGCCCATTCATCACTGCTCTACAGGCAGGGAGCCAGACACGGTGGCACCACCACTTCTGCTTATATAGGCTCTAAATCAGTAAAGACATATTTCTCATTTCGACTGGTCTCAGCCTGTGCTTTCACTGGGATTTCCAGGAATACTTTTTATTGTTTAAAGCAGAGGTGTTGTATCAGACCCAATTATGACTCTCATTTCCTTAATAAGACAGATGTACAGCTGGGATAAGGACTTTATGGTTTCTCTGGGGTATTTTATCCTACTAGTTCTGCATCAAGATGAGCTTCAAGACATAGGCTTAGCTGTCATTTCTTCCATCTTGCTTAACAATCCTTCCTTTGACCACTGTTAATTCTTCTAGCTCCCACTTTCATGCATGTGGTCCTTTCTTTTCATGGGGAGGGGAAGAGGCACTTTCAAGCACATGCTAGGTCTGGAAAAACACTTTGGGAACACAAGTTGCTTGCTTTTGTAGATGTTACCTTGGTGCATAGGTTAATTTGCAGTTCAACAACCTCTGACCTGCAGCCGGACACTCTCCCTAGACTCTGTTTCCCATGAGATATGACCTCAGACTAAGTTCATCAGAAGCCAAATTCCTGTTTGTTTTTTAAATGCTGAGGAACATACATATTTTTCATGGAATCCTGGAGGTCAGAAGGTTGTTCCTAGAAGCTTGTTTTCAAGTTCATCTTCTCTTCTTTGTACTTAGAGTTTATGTTAAATGTGATACACAATCTAACAGTACTTAGTCAATCACAACCTAATCTAAATGTTTCCAATAGAAACAACAATCACAGCCACAGTACTGGGCACCAGCAATAGCATGCAACTGTACATGGTGTTTGTACCTGGTTGCAGTAAGGATCTACAGTTCAAACTATGGGTTTTTCTCTGAGCTTTCACACTAGGATACTGCAATGACAAATTAAAACAGGCTTGGCACCAAGAATGATGCGTTTACTTAAGGCTTTAATAAAGGTGCTGACTTCAGCCCTATCCACCCACATTTAATGAAGCAGCTCCTGAAATGCATTTTCACACTATGCTGTTATTATATCAGTGGTTCAGGAGCTTATTTCAAACAACAGTCTTCAGAATATGTTGCATGAATAAATCACTTTTTGTTTGTCATGTTAGAATAGACAACTTTGCAACACAGAGCAGCTAGAATCCTGTTCCAAATCTATGAAATTTTTCTTTCAACAAATATTCTTTCTGTTATTTAATGGGTTTGCCACCACGGTGTCCAAGTGATGCTTTATTTACCTCATATACACACAGAGCAAAGCAACATTGATCCAAAGAACTTCTGCCAGTACCAAAAGCTTGTTTTATTGCTTTTTGTATAAGCAGCAGACAGTATTGCCAAATAACTAAAACCTTAATAAGGCAGATGTCTAGTGTTAGGCATTGGTTCAGTATTTTTAAGTAGTTTTTATGTAGAATAAACTCAGCAGCAAGAAGAAATCACAGCAGCGTTTTCCAAACTGAAATGGTATTTATTGATATACCAAGTAAGTGTGAACAAATACCGACTTCCTTTTAGAGCTTCTCTCTCTGTCCAAAGAACTTTCTAAAATATATATATTAAAAAAACCCAACAAAGTAGTACGTAACTCTAATGCTGGAAGTCAGAATTTCATGAGGTTTCGCTGACTTAATGGCTTGCTAGTAAACAGTGAAATATTTACATAGTACTCTCCATAGACATGATTCTGCAGCCCATCTGTGCAGTATTTCATACGCGTGAAGGGAATAGCTTACATGAGCGAAGGCTTTCTCTGAGCATGCATTTGTGTAAGTATCTGCTGTTTGTGTAATTAAGAGCGCATCTGCACACTGATCTGAATTTTCAACTCAGAACACCACAATTATAAATTGTCCCGCAACTTTGAACTGACTCTCACAGATTAAAGTCCATGCTGACCACCATGAATCTTGGCCATTGCTGCCAATGCCAAGGGTTTATCATGAATGAATTTACACTTACTTAGGAATACATTTCTATAAAATGTATTCTGCAACATCTAGCCAAAATAGTTCTACTAACTTTCAGAAAGTGATGTTTAAGCAAAAAAAAAGCTAAAACCTTGCCCCAGAATCTACTAAATTAATACACATCCACTTTTTCTCAAATAACAAATGAATTTAAAAAATCAGTGCATGAGTTCTACTCTACATTTTTCAAGTAGAAAGTTTGCTTCAGTGACTAGTTATAGCCCTAGTGCTGGATTATCAGGTCTTTTAAATAAAAAAAGCCTAATAGACTTCAGTCAACTTGAACTGACTGATTAACTACAGGGAACCTGGTCCTAGATGCGTGTGGAGTTACGAACAACAGCAATGCATGTTGCAGGGACAAGAAAGAGGATTCAATTTTATCATCAGGCTAAAAGAATAGACTCCAAGGGGCATCCTCTGCCATGATTAACCTAAGTTAATCTGACACTGACAGCCAGCAGGTCCATGCTAGGAAAATATCATGCTACTCTAACACATCTAGTGCTCACTGCATCTGCGCAATAGGAATAATAGCAAATATCAGCAACCACAGGTCAAGGCACTGCTCCCCGCATGATCTATAGGAATTCAGCAATACTGTTTAATGCAGTTTATCTCTCTAATCACACGCAGTTGGAAGAGGGTGCCTTGGTTTTGTCATTGTTTCTTCCTAGGTCACAAAGTGCAACAGCAGGAAAAGATCAATTTGGAGCTGGTTTTACTTCCCCTTACCTCGATTTTTCAGTGGTGGCAGCGTAGGGTGAAGGTGTTTGTTACAGTAATCTTGGCCTGTACAACATTCAATAGATCTTCTTTGGTGCGGAATAGGTGTGTCCTGCAACAAACGATTTGAAAGAAAGCAAAGTAATTATCTATGCTGTAAATATATACCATCATTCTGGCACTTCAGAGAAAGATGTGCTTGTTAGTTGGACTGCAGTCTGTTAAAAGATTTCTAGGATGTGTGGAGTAAGGATTTCTGCTACTGAGTGTAACATTTCATCAGCAACATTTCATCTAGATAATTAAGAGATTAATTCACCCCTAACGTATTTCTGTTGGTGCTCTAGTGCTGCTCAAGGGACTGATTGACTGTAATGGTGGAAGACAGAACTGTGAAAGTCACATACATCCATCAGAATTATATTACAAAAATAAGTTAATGTGGGCATTCAAAACAGCTTAGCCAGAATAATACAGGAATTGCTGTGCGGACTGATTTAGCAGCTGCTTCCGCCCTCATGGGAAGCTGGGTAAAATACCTTCCATGGACCTCACACTCATGTAAAATCATTTAAGGTTAACACTAGGAAAGGCAAACATTTTAGAGTCACCTTGCTCCATTGCCCATACCCTTTCCATTCTTGTAGTGAGATTTGCTCTCCATCAAGTGAACACTGTACTTGAAGGGAATTTCTAGCACCAGAAATCCAAAACCAAAGTTAAACTGCATATAACAGGTAAAGCTTGCTGTGGTCCATCAAATAACATCCTACCTAACTTTAGGTACCATGGACACTTCAGGAATTAGACTACATTTCTCTAAAATGAAACTTCCTCCGAGCAGGTGTTACTAGCAACAGCAGTGCCAAAACAAAAAAGTTAAGTTATTGTTAGAAGCAGCTATAACATCACCATTCAGGGATATAAATGCACTCCCCTCAACAATCAATGCAGAGCCAGATGAACAGAAGTGAAAAATATGGACATACTAATGTCTGTTGGCTGCACTTCAGTTGAAAGCTATCAAGCAACACCATGGCAGAAAATGCTTTCTTACCCGACACTGGAAGTCCGAGCCCTCTAATCCAAGACATCCCTTGGTGACTAAATGTCCACCGGACTCATCTTCTTCTATTATGGTGAAGCAGTAGCCATCAGTGCTGAGCATTGGAAAGAATTAATCAGGAAAAAGGCTTTGAAGTGAAAAATGTGCTGCTGAATGTAGTAAACTTAGCTCCTTGCAAGGTAAATCTGCCACTAACAAACTAATGTACTAAGGAAGGCTAGAAGACTCAGACACCCAAGGCAACCTCTTACAATACAGTGCAAGAGCTGACAGGGTTGTAGACCAGCTCTTGCACACACAAAGGAGGCTCTGCCTCAGAGCTGAGCCATTACCTTTCCAGTATTTCACAGCTATAAACCTGACCAACAAACATCTCAATTGTCTGCCTATGGTCATGTATTAAGACTTTTGAGACCTACGGAAATGCAAGCATCAACACTACAGCAGGTCTGCCATGTGCTGGGGAACAAGGCACGGATATTTGCACCACAGTGAAGACCTGAAGAAAGAAACATTTCTGAGACACTAAATGTAAAATATTATTAAGAGTGATTTGTGATTCCTGTTTTAACCACATTACAAACTGCAACACTCTTGTGTATGAGTCCTTAAGTTATCATCAACACCCTTCATAACTGTTTACTTGGGTTATAAGCCTGAAGTGATCCATAATGCTTCCGTTTACAAGAGCATGCACCAGGGAGGACAAGTATACTAACAGATGGCTAGATGGTGCTGGTGATAAATGTCCTTCCTTGATGAAGGTCAACCGCCTGAATGCTGTGGTAAAAGGGGGAGGAGGGCACAAAAACGGTGGCTGCATTTTACTGAGACTGCTGTACATTAATTTCTCAGCACTCTGAGGTAACGTGTAAGAAACAACAAACTGACTGATTTGCAGGAAGAGGATCGAAAAAATAAAGAAAAATTGCTTTAATATAAGACATTTAAGTCCCATAAAAATAAAATATTCTGTTATTTCCTCAGGAAAATAACACTGGTTATTATGTGCAATGAGTATTTTTCAGAAAAGAAGAAACAAACTCAGTTAAAACAAGGAAATAAAAAGAAAAAAGGATTAGAGAATTTAAACACAGCAAAATTTCAGATGACTTGCTCCTTACTTGAATGAAAGGAGAGTCTGAGCAACAACAACAAAGGCAATGAAGATGTAAGAAAAGATAGGCACAGTTACACATATAAGAGAGAAACACAATTTGTAACTATTAGCTACACGACAGAGACATGCTGGATAGGATCATGTCAAACATTTGCTGTGGTCTATTTTTATATTAGTGGTGCAGGGTCTAGCCACAGTAAGCTTATTATTTCAAATAATAATCTATCATGGGTTATTGACTTCTGGATCTGAAAAGTAACCAGTTTGCATGTTACAAATGGCTTTCTTGGAGAAGCCAGCAATGACATCTACCCTTCTTTGACATTGTCCATAGAGGTAAGCCAAAGGGGACAGCAGCGCTTCTGGGCAACAACCACCTTGAATTCATTGCTTAAGCTTAAAAGATAGGAACAATAGGATTGCCAAGAAGAGAGACTGTAAGGAATCCATTAGAGTAGAATATTATATTAGATTAGATTTTATTTGTTTGCATGGTGCCTTTGATTCAAAGTAATGAGCAAGTTTAACCCGGGGGACGGAGCAAAACAATAAATTGCAATCCAGTGAAACACAAAAACGAACTCCACAGCTAACAGTTCCCAGAAAAAAACCCAAATGCTCAGTTCACCAAACTGAGGAAACCAAAGGAAAGCAGGGGAAGGAAAAGTTGAATTGTTTGCAAAAGGGAAAAAAAGAAGCAAGAAAGCCAGCGGTTCTGTTTCTTTTTTCTTTTTTTTTTTTTTCCTGACTCTGATTCTTAGCTTAAATCTGAAAATTAAATTCAGGCTCCTCATGCACTTTAGTCCCTCTGAAAAGAATACTCCAAATTTAAAAAGACAAAATTAGATTGGATAGAACAAAATGGAAAAGTTATGAAGTCCAACAATAAGGATGAATCGTGTTTTTTACAGACAACTGTAGAGTAATGAAGGAAAAGTGTGAGGCTATTAAAAACAGCAATCCTGAGTAGAATAAACTTTGCTATCACTAGTTTCTACCTCTAAGAAACAAATAAACCAAAATGTTTTCATGCAACGTAAAAGCTCCTTATCTTATTGAAAATTTCTCAGGTGCTTGGGTGAAAGGTAGAAGTGACTCTTCTGAAAAGAAAGAATTTTTTGTCTCTCACCTGCTCCCCCCCTTCTGCCCCTGACCTCTTCTCCTGGTTCACAGGATGTCAGATGGACCACACATTGCAAGTAATGGGCAGGGCATACCCCTGCTGTTTTACTGATTACCCTACCTCACATCTGCCTATGGGAGAAATTAAACTGTTCTTACTATTATAACAAGTCAGAATAAGTCAGAGAGGTCTGCATCATCTCCAATTTCATGTTTATTTTCAAAACTGCACATCACTGATACAAGTAAAGCAATTCAAATAAACTGTTCTCCACTTTCTCACAAAAATTTGTAGTAAAGAATCATTATTTCCTTAAATTCTGTAATTTGAATCCTGTGTAATTTGATTCTGTGAATGGTGTAAAGAGGAACTCAACCTGATGTTACTGAATACTTCCGAGTATTCATCCACCAACCTTCTCCACTAAAGCATCATCATAATTAGAGTACGGTGCAGGTGATTAAATACATTTTGGATGTGATCACTAGTAAGCACAGATTTGGTATGCCACATATTTGCCAAGAGTGAATTTTTACAGCCAAATCAAATGCCAGGAAAATAGAGCGAGTTAATAGCAGGAACACTGACAGACAGTAATGTAGAAGGTGTCGTCACAATTACAGATTACCAGAAAGAAATAAGTGATCTTAACCAAGACATTTACTAAATGTCAGAAGAGAGGAACAGAGGCTGACAACTTTGCAGCCACTCACACAAATGTCTCCACTGGCCAACAGCCATTTCTCACAGAAGATGCAATACCTCACCTACCAAAACTTAACTGCTTAAGATTTCGTGTCCTGTTCCCTGTGTGTGTGACAGAGCTAGGGATGGCAATATATAACTTGGAAAAACAATGTCTGTCCCTCATTCAGTGCCTATGACAAACAGACGGATTAAATAGCTCGATTAAAATATTCCTTATATTTCATTTTATTTGCACTTGAGTCCATAAGAGTATCACTATTTTTGCCCACTTCTATATACTCCTGGATTTGACGTCAGAAAGAGCTACAGCACCTTTTCATTTCCATCCAAAGCAACATGACAGGTTCTTGCACTGCTTTTAAAAATGGTTGAAAAATATTATAGTATGTACAGAAGCTGGGAAGTTCATATTCTTCTGTAAAGACTGGCTGAAATAATCGAACTTGAAAACTGGATGACTCAAATTTTGCATCTAATTTATGTATTTTGTTGCATCTTTCACTTAAGGAAGATGATTGAGGCCAAATTTAGCAAAACAAAGAATCACTGTAAATGTGTTCAACGCATGGTAATTTTTCAGAAAAAATAATAAAGTTAGCAGCTGTGCATCAGGGAAGTAACATGAAACCAGGTGAGAAAACCATTATACAGTGGTTGAGCCAGATACACCTTCGTATGTTTGCACAGCTACTCTGAAGGCAAGGAGAGACATACAGGTGTAACAAAGCCAAGAAGCTGGCTCACAGCAGGCCACAGTTTCTGGCCACACTAGCCTCCACAATGGTGATGCTGGTCGTACCACGCACACTCCGCTGTGTATGGTACCTTTTGGCTCTCTGGGTGTTAAAAGATGACCCTGCACACAAAGGGAAAGGAGGGTACCCAAAGCATCCTAGCAGAGCGTCTTTTCATATATCATATACAGGTCTACCAATCAATATTTTCTCTGTACTACCTGCCTATACTATTTTCCCAGGATTGAGACATGACACAGCCTAATAAATGTGTCTTGCATTGTCTACTGGATCATAAATCAGATCAAACAGTTCTCCCTGACACTTGGGGTCACAATGCAGAAGACAAGCCATTATGATAATCTGTGAGGGAGAGCCCTAGAAAAAGTCTTACTGAGTGTAAGAGATTTGACAGGTATATAAAACTGATAGCACAACGTGGGGTATGGCAATAGCATCAAGCATAAGTACCTCTAAATTTTTACAGGGACTCTCTAGTGGCATTCACTTACGTGCAAAATCCATCTCAGTAGATGTAAGAACTATCAAGAAGCAAACACTCAAAATAAAGCTACTCATCTTCCTCTTTTCCTTTCCCCTTGTTCTCTTATTACTTGCTTTTGTCTTCAAAATTTAAACACAGACCAAATGTTTTCTTTCATTTGACCTTAAGATTACAATGCAGTTCAATTTGTATGATGTAGCTTCTTTAATGCTAGGACACATTTACCATGGATATTTACTGGATTGGAATTATTTTGGTGTAAGTAAATCCAATACGCAGGGGAAGTCTTTGGTATTGGAGCAGTTTCTGCACAGTAACACCAAAGTACTCCCACAGGCTAAAAAAATACCTGAGCATAATGCAACAGGCTCAATACAGGGCGATTGGACTTGCATTATTGTTTAGCTTAAGGCTTATATTAAAAACCTAATGGGTAATCCCTAAACAAAACTACAAAGAATTCTGGGGCACAGCTGAAAAGTGGTGGAGAGGAACTTTGCGTTTCAGTTTAAATACTTGGGGTGAAGTCACCTGCTGAGCCATGTACGAGACATACGGCCCTGGCAAAGGAAGCAAGGAAAGGCTGAAGCTTGCAAGAATTTCTCTCTGTCAATCTTTGGTTTTTTGTTTTAATCATCAAAGGGGACTTAACTGCCTCTGGTACAGCCCTGTATAGCAGATTACATTAAAAATAAAAATAAACGTTTTAAAAATGGAAAGGTCGACTTGTAAGATCTCACCATAGCTCTTTTATCAGAAAATGGTCAACTTTACCCTAAAAATTACAGTTGCTTAAAAGAAAAGTTGTCTGAACTCAATGCTTTGGACCGTTGTTGAAGTCTTCTTCCTTCTACATACCACATTACAAAGAAAATTCAATCCTGTCATCTGGAGAACAGGAGAATGAAAATAATATCACTCAAGTGAATTATCACATTTGGTAATGCTGGAAAAGCAACTTAATTATTTTATTGCTTTAGATAACTGAAGCTACCTGAAGACACAGATGCGCAGAAACCTAACCAAGACCAGTGGGCAGCACATAAGAAATTAAACTCAATCAGCCCAATCTTTAAAACTGTCAGCATTTATTTGTGAATGGAAAATAGAATACAACAAGGCACCTAATCAGCCTCTGCCTTTACTGCAATCCCATTACAGTCAAAGCCAATTAGATCTAACACTAGTTTTAAAAATATGCAATTAATTATGATTAGACACAACTGCCCATGCATTCACTTTGTACACACAAAACTTGAAATGGAACAGTAAAACAAGGTCCTGGTTGTGTTCAAAGCAGCTTTGAGCTTCTTTACTGAAAGCCTTTTATGAATTGCACAGATGTTCAGAAAGAATGAAGTTTCACATGCTGCAGGTTAACACACCCTTCATACACAGAAGACTGTAACCTTCTGCAAAGAATTGAATTATCAGGGCCATGAGTGCCCTCATGAGCTTCAACTGCCCGGAGTGGCCCCACCTGGGCCCCCCCACCTATGCCCACACCCTGCCCAGGGGCTCCATTTAATATCAGGTCTGAGCATCAAATCCCCCTCTGAGTAATGGTACACAGGTGCCTGTCTCCAGCCTCATCTGCCTGGATCCAGATTGCTACTAGCCATGTGATGGGCCACTGAGGAAGCCAGCTCTGTCCATTGTGTTCAGGTATCATTGGGGAAATGGGATCCTGGTAAGTGAGCACATAGCTGGCCATCACACCACCCTCAGCTCCTGGCTTGGTCCCCTTTCACTGCTTCCTGTCACTAACCCTTGGTTGATGAGATGACCCCGTAATGGGTCTTCCAAAACCTGCTGCACTTGTGGATTGCCCCATTTTTTAAAGCACGCTCTAACTAGAGCTACTGCTTTTCTGTCGATACAGAAAGCAATCTGCATTTTAAGCTGCAGTGTTATCCTTAGCTCCCTAAACTATTCTTGGACTTAAGCTGCGGAAGTATAAAGAAAGGGAAACTCTGTATAGGAACACAGCAGGCTGTTGGAGGATTTGATACAGATGTGGTTAAAGAATATTGAGTTTTAAATTTCTAAAAATACTATTAGGGAGAGGATTTTAAATGGCCACCAGATGTCCTCATTTTTATATAAACATCCAGACTACTGGTACTACTGGCAGGATCTATACTTTAATACATAAGTACCTGTGTAGCTGACCAAAATCAGGTGGGATGGCAGACTGCTTTTTATGAGAAATTTTTAATGGTGACTGCAATAGGACTAGCTATTTTATTCTGAGAGTTTTAATTTAAACACAGCTGGAAACGCTTCCCCACTGAACTTTCAGAGCCCTCCTTGCTCCTAGCAGACAAAAGCCTTCCGTGCTTTGCTGAAAGCCCTGGTAGGGACAGTGCCAATGTTGTCCAGAGCCCAGGCTGTGGCTACAGACATGCTCAGTAAATTTTCTGGGTGTCAGGACTTTGCCAGGCCCTTGCGTGCTCCAGTATGTGCTGGCTTGTCCCTGCATGGCTGGCAGATCCATGCTCTGCATGTCCAAGCACAGCCCAAATCTTAACAGACTGATAGAGCTGATGAGAGGTTTGATCTTTTTTAAAATATAAAATGTAGAAGGGTTTTAGTGGCTACATCTGAGGGAAGCGGATAATTAATGCAATAACTTTTAATCTGGAGCAGTTCATTTATTCTTCAGTGTGATGGATACTGCTTGAACCTCAACTTCCTTTACAGTGAGGTTCAATGAGAGCTCCTGAGTACTTTAAAACTACACCAACACTCATTCACAGGCTAAGAGGAAATGTGAAAGTTACTGTCTGATGATGTAGGATGATCCCAAAACACAGGGAAAACAAATTATCCCTCCTAACCTGGTCAGTCTTAACCAAATCTTTTGAAACCTGGTCTCAATCCAGCCAGCTAACCAGAGACCTAATAACTACTTTTTCCTAACAGTAGACTTAGGACCTTTTTCTCTCTGTAATGGCCCATTTCACTTTTCATCTGTAATTCCAGCTATGTTGTAAGGAATTTAAGAAGCAAATGATTACAGACTAACAGTTACACAGATAAGAGAAAACACGGGCTGTTGTGTCCTTCGTACCTCACTGCAGCTCTCACCCCAAAGCAGGGGAAGCCAGAGTAATGATCAGCGTCCTGAAAAGGATTATTGCTGACAAGCCATGAAGGCAGGATATTTGAATTAATTTTTTTTGTTTTATATTACTCCCCAAATTCTTTAGTAATTTTTCACTTATGCTGTTGTTCACTGGGCAAGTGGCAAGGTGGATACTGCTCAGGGGACAGCACAGGACAGAAAAGAGGAGTAGCTCTAATGCAAGTCTTTTGACTGTTTCCATTTTACTGGACAGGAAAGATTAATATTTGATGGGTAAATTCTACTTTGAATTATGATTTTGATGTCTAAAATGGAAAAAATAATTTTACCACTCAAGTAGAACATTCATGTCTGAAATGTGCAAAGATTATGAAGACAAAAGGGATTCTAATTTTGTAGTTTATTACCACTTAACCACCTAACCTTGGACATAAACACCTAAAATCAAGTTTGGTATTTGACACTGTAATAGGGACTCTGAAGAGAGCTTCCTTAAAGTATCGCAGTATGGGGAAAATGCACAAATTCTTTTTCCCTTTAATAGGACATTTACTCATAGTTCTTGCTAACATGAAAAATTCATAATGTTAATGATGCCTACAAAGCAATGTGCAACAGCAGGCCTACCCAGCTGTGGTATAAAGCTTGTTCAATGTGTTCCTTAACATGGATCCCTTTGTGCTTCCTAATTCATGGATTTAAAAGTCACCTGCAACTTCCCTGTCACTGTGTGTGTGATATAGCATGTGAGAAAGCAGTGACTCTTGCTGGGCAGGAACACGAAAGAGCTGATTCATGCTGCAGGGGATCTGTGAATTGATATCAGAGTGGGTTTTTACAGCTTTTTAAATTGACTGCCATGTGAGAGCAGTTAAGTCTAACCCCTAGCTACAGCATGGGTTTGAAGAAAGAGGACAGAAAGGGGAAATGGTATTTACATCTGTCATCAAAGCTTTGATACTCTTCAGTGTGAAACTGCAGGCTGAGCAGAGTTAAGTCAGGCCACAAAGCAACACTCAAAAATCCAACCGAGCAATCAGTACCTTCAGCAACCTTAGGCTACCTACTGTGCTGCCTTGAAGAGCTGACACAATGCTAGACTGTCTCACCTCAGGCAGCACTGTATACCCAACCGGCATGTCCAGCCGGGTGCACATCTGTGCCCTGCTTCAATGCTTCTCACATTCTCACAACTCCACTAGGCTATAGCTGATGGTGAACATCTCCAGTATCCTACCTGCTCTAAGTAAGCAGAAAAGTTTAAATTCCTCATGTGGAACACGGACAGCTCAGCCCTACTTTGCTGCAGCTAAAGCAAACTGTACCTGCACCTCAAGCCAAGACATGTGTTCCATTACAAGCTTCATTCAACAGCAACAGTGTGTGTCCAGCAAGAGCTGCTTTTGGGTGGGGGAACAGCAGCTTGGTCCCACCACAGGTACTCTGTCACCTCTGCTGCTTCAGGCAGTGTCAGTGCAACACAGACCAAGGCTGAGCTTTCAAGGGGACTGTGCACAGCTGGACATGCCTCTCCTCCAGGGAGGCAGAAGGATCTGGGGAAGTAGAATTCAACCTAAATGTGAAGTTTGTAGTACTCTAAACACAAAATCAAACAGAAAACTATAGCTAGTATAAGAAAATACTCAACATTTCACCTAAAGAAAAATATAGCTTTCCCTTTAGCATGGAAGCAAGAAAAAAAACAAAGCCTTGAGGACCTACAAAATAGCTCAGCTATTGCAAAGACACACAGCAAGAGCAGGGTTCTTATAAATGGTGCTCCACAGAGAGTGATTATAAATTTATAAGCTTTACTGACATTTCGATATATCTCCACTGCCTCTCCTCTCCTTAACTGCATGCACCTTTTAAAAGCAAACTCCTACCTTCAGAATATTTAATGTACAAAGAATTAATATAAGTATTATCTGAAACTGTAAGGATGTAAACACCCTAACAAAAATATAAACATGTAGCTGATATCTAGGTAAAAAGTACTGCTTATTTTTGTATAAACAACTCACTTAGACATTCCTGTTCAAAAACTGCAATATCCAACTTGGGACTGTTGAACTACCACAAATATGTATCCTCATGTTTCACCACTGCATACATATCCCACAAACCTGCAGGTGCTGTTGACTGAGTCCTCAGGACAGTGGTGGTGGCACTGACAGGACAGCTTCTTCTGTGGAGGGGCAGGTGCTGTGCTCTCACCATCTTCTTTTCTGGTATCCATGCTCAACTTGCCAGAACTTCTCAAGGGCATGTTGTCTAGAAAATTTGCTATAAAGAGGGGATAAAACAAAGGAAACAGTTCTAGACTGAATTGCAAGACTTGGAATGAAGACTTTTAACTAATTCTATCCATCAAAACTTGAGAAAATTATTTGAGCCAGGTGTTCATTACAGAGTGGTTTTCTGCAGTGGCTTTTCTGAGGCTTTTTGAGCCTCAATGGCATTAGCTCAAAGGTGCTGACGTTCAAGTTCTGCTGCTGCCAAAGAGATATGTTGTGCTTTTCAGACTGCAGAATACAGCTTTTTCTCCTATTGTATTATGCAGGTCAAATCCTTGGTTACACCTTTGTGCTTTCTTTGCCTCTATAGTTGGCACATATCTACATCCTCTGAACACCATAAAAATGAGTGGGATTTATAGTACTCCAGGCAGAGCAGAACACAAGCATACAAGTTTTAAAAAAATTAACAGAAAGTGATGTTCTTTCAAGTTCAACAACACTTTCTGTCACTGAATTGCATAAGCAGTACTTGGAAAACAAGGAAGAATATTTCTTTCCTATAAAAAAATTCTATAAACAAAATAAAAGGAAAGAATGTGTTTTAGAATGAACAATGCTGAAATATATGGAGGTGATTACTTCTATAAATATCAGAATACTGAATCTCCATGGAGCTGGTGGAGTACAGCTTGAGATTTTGGTGATGGGCTAGGCACTGTTTAAGCAACATGCCCCCCAGCTCTACTCATAAATATCAGCTTTCAGTGCTTGTGAATATTTTAAGCCTCAAAGACAAAAAATGAGATCAGCATGAAAAGCTTCAACTGGCAGTTTCTCGCTTTTTCTTTGCTTTCCTGCAAGAAATCTTACCAAAGGGTCGTTTATAGACAGCTGTCTCCAGCAGAGTAGTTGAAGAGCAGGCCTGAAATTCTTGATTTACTGCTAAGTCTTTAGAAACAATTGGCATTATTATTATTATTATTTTGATTGGCTCTTGAGCTGCTGCTTTGACTCTAAAATCTTCCCCAAATCTCCATCATCAGGACTGATACATTGTGGAGCTGACAGAAAACTGTAGCTTTTTCCGCTCCCTACAGTGAGATGGAGTGGGAAAACTGGCAGAGGTGATGGGAACAAGTAGCTACACTTCAGGGCTTGGGTGGCAAGCAACAACCAAGATGAGGACAGGCTGAAAGACCCTGAAGCTGAGAAAGGCTGAAGAAAAAGCAGGGCTGTTCAACCAGCCCATGCCCTTATAGGAACTAAGAAGTCCAGCCTGTGCTCCTGGGTGCATGGGACCAGCCAGCGCCCTGAGAACAAGCATACATGTCATGCCTCCCAGCTGCACACCCCTTCTCTCCTGTGCCAGCTGTGGTGAGAAAGCCCTGCAAATGGACAGGCACTGGCAACAACTGGTGGACAGGCTTTAGTTTTCTTCAGTGTAACAAGAGATGTGCAAGCTTGTCCCTAGCAAACTAGGAAAAAGCTGAAACTTGTCAGCTCTGGGAAAAGGGGGGGCTTTGCATATAAGAACAGCTCATTTAGAGAAGTGTCAGCTTTTTGAATGTTACAGCCCTTCCACTCCCTACACATTCTTTGCACAAGAGGTATATTAATAATATTAAGGTGACACACATGAAAGATAATAATTCATCATATCAGACTATAACACCTATGAAATACAAAACTTACGTGGCTTGATCTTTGCTCGGTACCTATGTATTCCACTGAAACCAACTGGATTTTTTATTAGCTCACCTCTTCTTAAAGTCAAACCAGAAAACTAGTTATAAAACACATACAAATGATAGGCTTGTAATTCTTATGCCCAGCATCAAGGTATGAGATTCATGACACAACTGGATGTTAAGTCCCGTACTGTTTTTATGAACATTTGGCAAAATCAGAACTAAATGGATTAGTTCACTCAAGATGCATTGTGCCTCTGGGTACTCATAGCTGTATGTTAAGATGCAGTAGGTGCTTAAACAAAGAAAAAAATGCACTGTTGTTTTTCTCATAATATAATCCTGGTACTTTAAAATGCAGCCTGCGTACAATAAATTAGTATCAACAGATGTTTGCTCCCTGGGTCACAGGATTGTAGATTAAGTAAATTCTTCCAGTCAGCAATTTTTGTCTCTATTACTTTATTACCATTGAATGAGGAATATTCAACTACTAAAAATCCCATCAAAGATTTTTCAGACTTCAATTTCATGAAGCAACTGAGTGAAATAGTTTGCTCTGTGTATCATTTCCATGGCTCTTTCTACAAGCTGTAGTTTCAGCAGGGATCCTTCCTCAGCAAGGAATGCAAAACCAAAACCATCTAGCAGAAAAAAAGGAAAGGTTTAATCACACATTTAAAAGTGCCTGAATATGTTTAAATATAGACAACTAAATACCTTCCTCATAATACATACAACTGTAGGTCATTCTGTTTTTTCAACAAATCCATAAGTCAGGCAATCTGTGCCCATTACTCATCCGGGATATGCTCATGAACAGCTTCTGCAGAACTTGCCATAAACAGCAACAGCTTACATCCCTCGATGTAAGGTAAGATCTTAGGTAGTTAAAAGAAGACAAGTGGTAGCTGCTTAATTAAAATCAGAAATCTGAATTACCAGCAAAGCATCACAGGTGGCTATTGAGAGATGTAGTTTGTTTCTTAGAAAACTTAAGACAAATAGGCTGGTGTTCAAATTTACACTTCCCAAGAGTCTGAAGTAGGGATGCAGCCTAGGATTTTGCTTTCAGCTAATGTCCAGGGTGAAAACTAGTGTAAAATCATTGCAGTCTGGTGTTGAATACATTAAATCAAGAGGCAGGAATAAGATACTTTCAATCAGGCCCTTTCCTGTATTCTAAAAAGAAAAACTATCCACACTCTGCTCTCTTGTTTCTTCCATGCCTTAAATTCCTGGCTGCTAGCTAAAAAGATGGGTAGATCTTTCGCCTCTGAAATTCAGATGTTTCCCCCAGCAGATGACTGTGGAACATGTAAGAACTCCTCTCACTCAGACTTGAGCTTCAACAAGGTCTTTAGACTTCTATACCTGCTTGACTTTGGAAAGTTTTTCAGCAGTGCCTTCCCCAAAATGTAACATGTAGGAAGAAACCCACAAGAGCTTTCCTGTTCAGCAAAAAGTTCCTCCTGATTTCAGGTGTGAAATGCACAGTTTGGGATGGTGAACAGTCTACTCCTGTTTCATTTGCTGCTGTGCTGTAATAAGTACATTTTGGTCATGCAGCCCTGGCTCTGTCTAGGGATTAGAAGCCCTTTGGGTTTTGAAAGCTCTCCTAAGGAGCTATGTCCAAGCGCCATGAAAGCAAGGGATTTCAAGCTATTTAAATTTGGCTGCTTCTCTGCTGTAGCCTATTCTGTTGCAGTCTACTTATGGGCAGCTTCCCATCCCTGATGAACTGAGCATGGCTTGGAACAACAGCAGAGAAACAGTGGTATCGGAAATAAGGTAATTGTGGTCTGCTGAAAAACTTACTGTTTGCATCAGGGAATTAATCAAGACAGTTGAGACCCTGAGGGTCACCATCAGATGAGTATAACCTCCATCAAATTTAGTTGATTTTCTCTGCTTATCCCCCTTTTTCCACTAAAATTCACCAGCATGTACAAAGTACCTTCCACCTCAAGGATAGGCAGGTGGCCTCCAGGGCTTTTATGTCTCTTTGGAGTACTGCTCCTAAGAAATACTTTCCTCTGTAAGACTGAGATCACTCAAAATTGTGATGTGATGGCCTGTTATGCATCTCAGACTGAGAACAGAGACTCTGTGCTCAGAATGCTACTGGTTGTTTTTTTTTTCAAATATATTAGTGTATTCCCCTCTCCATGCTTTGCTTCACCTGAGCTCCTTTACAGAAGGGCATGTCTACAAAGATCCTGAAGCTGGGAGAAGGAAAACAAGGAAAATAGTGCTGTAAAATGAAAGCATTATCCTGGATGACCAGGAGAATGACTAATGTCTAGTCTAAATCCCCACTAACCTCTGTGCCAACAAATAATCCTTCTGAAATATATTCTTCCATTTTGCTTCTCATCCCTCCTAGATTTCACGGTAACTTAGGAGCACTGAGCTTTCGCACCTAAATATTTTCTCATGTGGCAAATCCTTTCATGATTTTTCAGTTTATTTTGCTATATTTTTTTTTATATGACAGAGAAGTGATCATAGATCCCTACTCCACAATCACAGTGAAGTAACCATCAGGATGAATTATATCGTGCTTTTAAACAACGCTGTTTAATGTCAGTTTGACAGGTCTGTAGACAGTATGTACCTCACACATAAAAGGAAAATCGCCTATTTAAGCTTTGCTCATGTAGGTGCAAAAAAATTTTTGATCTAGAGAGCCCATCTCTTAGCATACATTCAGTCCTCAAGCTCTCTGGCGCGGCTGCCAATAAGTACTCCAGCCCCTGCCAACTGTAGCCATAGTTATGCGGTTTGGACAGAAATGTCTCCACTAGAATCTGGATAAAGCCCAATAACTCATTTCATGCAGGCCCACAGCCATCAGATGGTAATGAGTTTTGGGCACTGCTCTGATTCAACAAGTCCGGTAATGTAGGAGGTGAAAAGCTCCGTATTCTGTTACGCTGTAGTCCAAATCTTAAGCCATCCTGTTCCCAGAGGATGAATAATTAGCAATAGCTATCTTAACAGAATGAATTATTTCTGTGCCACAGCTGTGTGATTTATGTGCTGTCTTATGCAGTGAGAAGCAGATCTTCCATAACTTTGCATGGATTTGTCAGGACTAAAAGTCAGACTTGCTCATTCCTGAAACAGATGCTAAGGGCCACAAACAAGTCTGTTTAGAAAGAAAAAGTTAATCTGAGAGCTGTGCTCACTCCTCTCTCTACGCAGGGTATTTGACGCCTCAGATGAACACAGTAGCATCCATTCACATTTTCCCAGGCTTGTAACAACAAAGTTTGTCTAGCAACAACACCCACCGGCAGGGAGTGATGCTTACTGCTTCAGAGAAGGTACACAACTAGGAAGCTCTGCACATCATGGAATGGCTCTTTCAGCTGCTGCTTTGGACTGGAAATTAAGTACACTCACACAAAAGTGTCTGAACAGTAATTAAAAGTAACCCAAAATGCCCAAACCTCAAAAGAAAATCAGTCTACTTGATAAAACTGTTGGATGGAAATTTTAAACAACAGGATTACTTCACCTATGCCCTGCAGTAGCCTATGTAGTCAGTGTGCTTTTCCTCAAATAATACTTTTATTAAAATACAAAACTCTCGTGCAACACCCTGCTAGAGTTTCCTATGCTATATCATAACCTACAGTCTGATGACTTCCCACCAGGCCAGGGTTATACCATCAACATGATTGCTTTAAGAGAAAGGGAAATAACTAACTGCTAACTCATGGTACTTCACAGTCATCAGATAAAAGAATTTCCATGGGATATTTTCTGGCAAATAGTCAGCAATGAAAACACAGCGCAGTTGAAGAAGTTGAAATAAATTACACCTCTTAACTCAGCCTGATCTACTGTGTAAAATAGTCAAGAGGTAACAGTAAAACACTTTTTATTGGTGACAATCACGTAACAGAAAAGAAAAAACAGATCATGACAGTTTCCCTCTGCTAGATATTCAAGGCTACCATAAAACTCAAGGAAAGGTCAGATGCCAAGACCTGTGTATTTTTGATCCAAAAGCACAGTAAACAAAATCTGGCATAAAACCACAAGAAAAATGAAAACAATGTGTTTTCCTCTGCAGTGTGTGACTATATTGCACTAATGAGCCCAAAATGACGTTGGCATCAAATGGTGTTTGAAAATAGCTATGCCTTGATATGCATCCATCATAATAAATTGGCTTACTAAAAAAACCCGTAGTATTGCTGGGCTTATCATGTATGATTTGCTTCATTCCCCACCTATGCTGGATTTCCTGTATGTGAAAGTTCATAGAACCTACACAGTGCTCTTTCTCAGCTGTATGTTTCAAAATTTGGGGTGGCTTTACTTCTCTTCATGATGCATATAAAGTTTACAATCTGATGTAATATTAAACAACATCAGGGCAGTTTTCTTAAAAACTGTTTCTGTCCATATTCATAGAATCACCATCCAGTGCCAATCTAGCTACATGCATACAGCACTACATTAAATGATGGGGGTTTTTTTTTCAGAAATTGCTTTTGTATTTGGTTTGAAAAGGATACGCAGCCTTCTCCAAAAAGTCTGTTTAAACCATCTTAATCACACATGACCGTATTAGCGAAATTTGGTAAGTTCAGCATGGAACGCAGGAAGCTGTAACAAAGTCACCAAAATAAGAGTCTTCAAATTAATACTCATACAATACTACTTGCAACATAAAATGCAAAGGCTTCTTTGGTGTCATAGCCCATGGAAAATGTACAGTAATTTGTTGTCCGCAATTATATCACTGTTTGATTGAGTGTTACTTTTTCCTGGTTTCCTCTCATTTCAGCCATCCATAGTTGACCTTTGACATATTTTTCATTTTGAAGAAAATGAGATTTGGTTGGCTCATTTTTCATAGTTTCATGTTTTACACAGTTATCATAAAAGTATCAACATATTTTCTTTATTTCTAATCTCTTTTCAAGAGCCATATTTTACCAGGTAAAATGCATTTGAGCTATCACTATTCTTTTCTCAATTTTGTGTTCTTATACAATTCAAAATGAGCAAATATTTTGCAAATATTTGTGCAAAAGCACTACTGTCTGATAACACATAATAAACTGGAATGGTGAGATGCAAATATTTCAGGAAGACTAAGGTGAGATCCAAGGTCTGATCTTGAGAATGACTGACTTGTGATTTCTTCCCCAGCAGGATCTTGATTCAATGCAGAGCATCACTTGAAAAATAGCAGGAGATGCTGTTGCTGCTAGATCAGACCTTTCTGATCTCCCCCAAGCGTTAGCATTCAAGGTACCACAAAATAATTAGAAGGGGGTATTTATTTCAAAGGCACACTAGCCTAGCTTTGTGAGACAACATGTAGAAATTTAAGTTTTCCATGGTGACACTACTTTATATATCGCTTCATTTATCAATTTGGTTCACATTGAGTGAGGTTCATTTACTTTACAGGGTAGCTTCAGCTAGAAAATGAGCTACTGAAACTGCACAATGTACAAAGGCACGTTAAAGGGATAGCCTCACCTCTTCATCAAACTTGTAACATTCCTTATCAGAGAAACAAAACAAACTATTTTAGGGAAATTGCTGAAACCATTTCTTTGAAAGAGGTTATTTTTATCTCTCATCACTTTTATGTATCCAAGCTTTTTCATGTCTTCCTCAACAGCATCTTGGGAAAATGTCTAGCTAAATGTAATAAAAACTTAAGAAACTATGCCAGATGCAAAATCCCATCTCCCAGCTATGAGCATCACCTGATCAAAACAGGGAATGGAAGCTCAGGTACAAAGATGTGAAACAAGGAGCCTGGATATTAAGCTACAGACAGCAGAGCCTGTGCCACACTCTGAATTTAGAAAATTTTTTTATGTAAAGAAAGATAGGAAGACTGCTGTTGACATCCAAAGCTAGTTATTTCTGCTTTTAAGCTGCAAAACCCAACAAATACCACCATCAGATTATGCAAACAGCACTACAAGCAATCTTGAAAACTCTCCTGAACACTAACAACATGGCAGGGGATGGGTATGTGGAGGGAACAGAGAGGAAGCAATGCAACATGCAATGGGATACCATTACTACTAAACTATGCTACTATGCTTTGCTATCCGATCTTTGGGAAAGCATCACAAGTTGCAATGGGCAAGCTATAGATTTTTACTTATTATCACTTCAGCTGATATTTAGATTGAGGTATTTAGACAAAGGCATTTAAAAGAAACAGAATAGCTTTGACACTGTGGCTCTCTTAGATACATTTCATAAACCATTGTCATTTTTGTTCCCTTTTCCAGTGAAAAGAAACCCAAGAGCACCATGCTAGTAGTCAAGACAAAAATAGCGCCTGCAAGATAAAAATATCAGCTAGCCATTCCCACCTCAACATCAAAGACTGCACCTGCATATTAAAATATAATTAGCATGCGTACATGTCATGCTTGCTGAAGACAGTGCCAACATTATTCAGAGGTGCCAGTCCTTCTGACTGACCAGTTTTGGCTGTTCATGAGTAGATGTGACAAATGCCCAGCTCAGACTAAAAAGCAACCTGCTTCATAAATCATTAATGCCTTTCTCTGTCCTACTACATTGGAGTTGTTCCCTCCCACTTCTCATAGGAATACATTAAACAATGTAGACATTCACTAAAACAAAACTGTTATAGCGCTATCTTATGGCATAAGCATGCTATATATTTAACAGCTTTTAAAACATTTTGTGACCATATGTATATGATTTTCTTTAAAATTTTTGGTTTATTGATTAGCTTGTCACAAATGCTTCCCAAATCATGGGGATGATGATCCTTCCTACCAATCCCCTCTCCACTTTTCCTCGAGTGCCTATCTGTGAGAAGGACAGAATATTTAGTGTCTCCAAACATCACTAGTATAGTTTGATAATTTTTCATAAGTGGATGCTATCGGTATCCCTAAATCCCACATGTTAACAACACACTCAGCAACTAACCGTTGCTGAATTAAGCCCTCAAGGATCTGCAAGAATTCTTCTTCCAGAAGGCAAACACCACCCTGCCAGGTCACCAGGCCAAGCAGTGTTTTAAGTAGCTGAACAAGTGACAGCATAAATTCTTGCCCTGCTCAGCTGCCAAGGCAGGCACTGAACTGAACTGACTGCCACTACTGTTGGCCTCACCACAGAGGCTGAGTAGGAATTCGAACTGCATGTGTAGAAATTGTACACGATGAAGAAGATCTTTGTGTTCGTGAAGGAGGCCTGAGGCACAAATCTTATCTTCTGCAAATGTGGCCAAATGCAACAGAAAGTGACACTGACCTACTTTGACAGAAAACAAATAAATCCATTTAAAGGGGGAGGAAAGCATCTCTATTGCAAACCAAAATTAATTGCATGCATGGAATAACAATAATCAATTTTGACCATGGGCATAAGTGTTATGGTTTTCCTGAAGTGTCCAAGTAGCCTAAAAGCATTTCCCTGTCTGAACACTTCAGAGCATCTGCTGAGCTCACGTCTGGGCAGGAAGGAGGCACATGCCACCCATGCCTGATGACACTGCCGCCAAACCATCACTCGGTGCCTGCTGGCAGTCCACCACCTTCACCCACCCACTCCATTCTCTGGAAGAGAAGGAAGCAGCCGTCAGCCCCCCGAGTTTGCTTGCTTTGGTTTCTTCCAATGTCATATGGCCACATCTTCATAAAGCACCTCAAAGTCTAAGAAAACTGAATGGCAAACACCCTTAAAACTTGTATCCCATGTGCTCTTCTCCTTGACCAAATCTTTTCAAGAGCTGCATGACCACATGACCACCTTTCTCTCTTTAGACTTTCTCTAAAGAGTATGAAGCAAGAAACAACTCTGGTCAAATGTAAAACTTTTTTTTTTTTTTTTTTAGCACCGAGCCATATATGAACAGTGATGAAAAGTTTTAGGAGAGAAAGTACATTTGTTTTTATTATTTGGCTATTTTTTCCAATTAACTAGTATTTAAAATGTATAGAACAGATGCAGAATTTTAATAAACATTATTGACAAACACATGCACTATACACTGCCAAAGTACCTTTAAAATTAGACAGAAAGGCATCTAATGCTAAGGCTAGAACCAGTCCTAGCTCTGTAATTCATCCTCAAAATGCAAACCTGGCATAAAAATTGGGCTATTATTGCCAAAACATTTATTTTTACATCAAATTCAAACCCAAACGTTAATATTAAAGCACATTTCAGGAGAAAAAGAGAAGCATCCTTTTAAATTAATTGTCAGGCTGAATGCCAATTACTAGGTCTTCTAAAAAAAACATTCTTTTTTTTTTCTCATTCCTCACCATAAAAGGGAATAGGAAATCTTTTGTTTTATCTGCAATCTTTTCTTCACAGATCTGCCACCTCTCTCCTTAAAACAAAACTAACCAAAGCGCACCTAAAGGTTTGCAGCAGACCCCTGACACCATACAAGCGCTGACCCACAGTCCAAGTGAACAAATAAGAAATCTCCAATACGTGTCCCTACTCCTGCAAGAACTGAAGCTTCAAGCACAAGACAGCAGCCAGCTCCCCACGGGACAGCCCCACATCTTGCCAGCATGCCAACGATGTTGTTTTTTTTTTCATTCACACATTTCCCTTTTTGACCCTTATGAAAAAACACTGAACTTCACTGTTTTGGCTTTTTTTTGCCCCAGTCTCTTTAGTGTTCTGCTCAAACCAGACTAGAAATAAAGTAAACAGAAAATAAAAGAAAGAAAAAAGAAAAAGTGAAAAAGAAGAAAAAGGGAAATAAGAGGTGGGAAAAAGCACAAATATTTTGTGAGCTGAAAAGCTAAACCTTCTACTTACACTGGGCTTCCACGAGCTTGCTATATCACTGCCAGATTCCCCAAAGATGAGAATCATGTGAGGAGGCAGCGGGCGGCTCGGGGGGCTCTGCTAAGCAAACACAGCACCGTACGCTGGGCTAATCCTGCACCTGTGGCGTGTTATTCAGCAGTAAAGAAATGTAGTCCAGACTGCCTCTGCCTAATACAGGTCAGCTGTTTTTCTCTGTAGTCCCTTTGACTGTAAGCTGGCAAACAATATTATTTCAGCCAGGCACAAAGCAATATTCAGGCTACATAGGATATGACAGTAGAAAGGTGGAAGAAAAAAGAAAATCCTGGAATTACAAATAAAATAAGGATTCTGAGCGATACAGAATTTGTAAGTACTTCCAGATGGTTGACAGTGGCTTCCAAGGTCAGTATGTGAAATGTACACTGGAGCTGGAGCCTTCTGCTCCCCACCTTCCTTTAAAGTGGGTCTACCTGCCACACAGGATACATCACAGCAGCCTGGTTCTCATTTATCCAACTCAATATGTGTTTTCCAATGAGCACGACCACGAGAATTTTTCAATGTTTTTTAGGCTTGCTCGTGTTTACTTTATAGGCAAAACAAAAAATGCTGATAGAGAACAGACTATTAAAGAGATGGCATAGAACCAGCAATTTGTAATTTATTTTTTTTTTATCAGAGAAAAGGCCACCACAGAGGTCATGAAGTTGCTACTAGGATACATAGGTTTTATCATAGCATGTCACAAAAAAAAGATAGGAAACTTGACACAAACTATACACAAAGAGCAGCAGAATTTGGTCCTGCAATGGGAAGATAGCAAGAAGTTCACTCCAAGGTAGAGACTTAACAGTTGAGACTAATTAATTATCCTGATATTTGCCTTACATGTTGACCAACCACTGCTAAAAATTCTCTGTAATTTTAATCCGTACAGATATATACCAAAAGAATATTACACACACACTCCTCCCTCCAGATTACTATTTTACCTCCTTGAAATAGTTTAGTTAGCTTGTAACTTTAATGCAAGGAAAAGTAATCCAGATAACATGGTCATCCAATGCATCGCACCCCCTTCAAGTAACACATCTATCATTTGCATGCTAGTATATAACGGTTAGAAATTACCTATAGCTGCTGTTACTAATCAGCTTTTTTTTCTTTCTGATATTAAGCTGTAAACATCAGACACCGCAGCCAGAACATGCTCACGAAATTTTGTATTCAAATGCTTTTCTCTGCAAAATGACACTTCAGTTTCTGCTCCATCATTACCTAATCTAATTCTATGTTTGGAAACTGGTAATGAAAATAAGAGGTAGCTGCACATTCAGAACTACATATCCAATTTCTCACTGGAAGGTTTATTGCTGCTGCTGTTTACCAACAGGAATATTTCCAAAGAAATAAGAGCTATATTCATACGATAAAATGCTCAAAACTAACCTGGAACTATATGAACTTTCACCTGATTTCATACAGAAGGGTTGACTTTTCAGGATGCTGAGTGAAACTAGTATTGATTCTTAGTGCAATAACCAAAGACAGGTTATCTGGATATTTGATTTGATCTGGAGAGGAAAAGGTAAGAAACAAGACTTGATACAACATCAACATCAAAGTAAAAAAGTTGTCTCAAATTTCCTCCTGCACATAATTAGAATATTTGTCTTTGCAAACACTTACTGTATTTTCTGGAGCCTTACACATGTTTTTTTTTAATTCTATTTGATATCAGCAGAGGCAATGGTTGAATTTTTCCTCCTCCATACTGTTTGTTCTGCTTCTGCTGCATCCCTACTTCAGAGTGCTACAGGTACACACTGACAAAACCATGAGTACCATGTGAAAAGGACACACAACATGCCACCTTTTGCCAGGGCAACGTTGTAACATGGTCTGGCTAGAAAGTACTTGAACTGCATGGAAGTGCTCCTGGCAACCATCACATTCCTCCTCTTCAACTTTCCAAGGGCATCTTGCTTATCCTACCTTGTGTCTCTAGTAGTCTGTTCATGGGAAAATCCAACAAAAACATCTTCAGAGCTCTAAGTAGTACTTGAATTTGCTTTCTTTGTATAGTGTGACCTCTGCATTGTACGTGGTGTTACCCAGACTGTGCTCTGTACCAGCCTGCTGTTCTCCAGCCAATACAAAGCTCAAAACCGACTTCTAAGATAACATGAAAACTCAGAAAAACAATGAAAAACATGGAAGCTGAAGCATAAACAAGACCAATATAAGCCTCTTTAAGTAGGAACAACTTTCATATACAGTTCCTTTTACAACCAGTCACCCACCTAAATGTTTACATTTAAATGGTTTTTCAAAACAGTGGACTAGGTGGCCGCGGAGACACAGGAATTAGGTATGGAGACTGCTTTGTATATCACTAGCTAAAATTCACCTAAACCCAGCAAAAGTTGGCTGCTGGATTGCCTAACTGAAATCAGAACATTGTCCTAGCTGAAATTCTTCAAGGCCAATATCGATCTCACAACACCTATTACTGCAATTTCCAATAAATAATCTTCTTGCAAGCTAAAAAATCCCAGGTAAAAGGTCACATTGATAAGCTGCAGAATTATAGAAAAATATTAATGCTTAACTCCGTAAGGCATTGTTGCTCCCTGTGTTATTTAAATTTCACAGATAAACAGTCAACTTTTGTTCCCAATGTAATAGTAATAATAATAATATAGCATTTCTCATGGGTGGTAAATCTACTCCTTTTTTCTTTCTTTCTTCCCCCTCTCTCTTCCTGAAGCATGCACTTAACCCCACTCTCCATTCAGGAATCAAGCCAAAGGATTTGTCAGGAAAATATAAAAATGGCATCTTACTTTAATTAATACATTAAAAAGTCATAAAAAAAGCCCTAGGACAAAATACAGTAATTGCCAGCTGTCTAATTATTTTCTCATCCTCTTTCAGCCCTCAACACAATGCCTCTGTTAGGCTGCCTGCCAGTGAGGTTTGGAACATTAAAAATATCCCCAATTTCTGCAGAGATTTCATGTTGCAAAATGTACTTTGATGGGCAAAACTGAATGAAATGTAAGAATAAACTGCTATTATTTACTTTAAATTACAAGGGAAGCAAGACTATTGTGTGCTGTCAACTCACTCTCGGGTTTGTACCCATATTTGTAGAAGAACAGTTCAGCGATTGGAGGTTAGAGGTGGCTGAGGACAGATTTTGGTTCCCAATTAACACTACTGAGCCATGAAAGCCTTGTCTACTTAGGCGCCATCACATACAAACTACCCTCCCACTGCACAGGGCCCTTGCTCTCTGCAGAGTTCAGTGTCTCCTGACTTGCCCAACAGTGTAAGCAGAGGGATCATTAGTTATGACTGGTAGACTCGAGGAGATAATGTTGACTCTTAGTTCAGGAACTATTAAGCTATAAACACTGCTCTGAAAGCCATTTATCTGCATTTTAAGATAAACAGAGAAGCTACTCAATTAAGTAGATTGCATGAAATAAGCTACAGATGCCAAAGCGAGTGACTTTAAAATTCCAAAAAGGAATATCTGTGCATTTAATAAGGACAATTTTATACCATGAAATTACTGACAGGGAGGCTCATAAGCAGCATAGCTTAACCACTCCACCATGTCTGATAAAGAAATATAAATCAAAGTGTAGTTACAAAACAGTTAATTCAAAGCGATGTAAATTACATGCACTTATAATTTGCAAGTTACTACCACAGATACCAGTTATGAAGTACGACAGTATGAAGTGGCAATCCTTGTAGAGCAGTATTTACATTTTATCTCCACATGGCTACAATTTGAAAATGAGATGCTATCCCAGACCTCTGAGAATGAGATAAATGCTGGAGCTGTCATGCTTGAATCTGCACTTGCTAGAGAGAACATTCTTACTGAGATAAGCAACAGAGTATGAAACTACACTCCCGAGTCCTGCCAACTAACCACATTTTTTAACTGAATACTATTCATCTATTTGGACATATCTCTATGAGATCTTTAAAAGACTAGTTTGATAAAATCAAAAGCAAAAACCCCACTCCAAACCACTAAAAAACATACCCACAAAATAGTTGCCAGTATCCTTAAAAAAAGATGTAAAATACAAGGCATTCTAAGTGTCAAGAAAAAGATGGAATTTTCTTTTTTTTGTCACAAAAATTAAAAACCTGCTCTTTCCTCGCACTTCCAGATGCCAGAGCTTTTCAAGCCAGCTCTAAGGTCAAACAGGGGAACACGCAGGTGCACCGCGCACCGGCAGCTGAAAGCCTGCAAAGTTGCGCTGGAATCTGATCCTCATTCATCTGATCCTCCCCACATTCCTGCAGGCATTATAAACGTTCCCTGAAGGAATATTACCCTAATGCGGACTAATTTTCCGCTAACAGCCCCAGCCTCATTAAACTTCTTCTTTATCAGCACTGTTCAAAGCAGTTTTCCTGGTAATATTGAACTCCCTTATGCCCCTCTAAAAAGAAAAGAAACTCCTTTTATGTTATCTCCAATATCATTTCTCCTATTCAGGTCCACTGGCACTACACAATAGATTCAATAAAAATATTCAGTTTCATCACAGGGTAGTAATGTCCTAAAGACTATGACACAGAGACTGACGGAGGTTCTGTTCCCATAAATAAATACAGAGTAAAAAGACCATTCTCCAAACAGGATTTGATAGATTTATATGGGTGACTCATCTCAGCAAGCCGGCAAGCCCAAGTGAATTAACAGGACAGTATTTCTAAATCAGGTGTCTTCCTGAACCTGCTTCGCACTCCTGAAATGGCCTTGTATTCTTCCCTAGACAAATCCTTTCGACTTTAGTGGGATCACAAAGACTCTGTTCTCTTAACATGAATGGTCATCGTCATTAAAATGATTAAAAATTTTGACTGTGCTTTCACCTAGCTTTATCAAGGAGCCAAAAAGAGCTAGTCTGCATTCAAGCACCCTGGAAAGCAGCATAACGTAAAAGTGAGGTTCTGACATGCAGAAATCAAAGTGATGAGTACCCACGTGACATTATCCCACATGCTCCATGATGTACCTCGCCCATTTGCAAATCATTGATGTGAACAACATCAATGTGTTCTTTTAAAAGTGCTTCTGTCCTGCAGATGAAAATCTTTATTACAGGACTAGCACAAGAATACCATCTTCAGGCACTCCTTCCTTCCCCGCTCCATCCAGATTGGCCTGATACTCCAAATACAGCAGAGGCTAACATACAGAAAGGAGCCACAGGCAGAGGATATCTGCTTACCCTAACCACACACGTCAATAACAATTCTGAAATGATAAAAGCAGGTGTACCGTAAGTTGCTTGTTCTGAGGAAAACAGCAGGCAAAACAGCGCTGTGTTTTCCAGTTATTCTTTTGCTTGCTGTTCAATCTACAAACACCCAAAAGGGACTGCCAGGAATAAGGACACTGGGAAAAGTAAATGCAGGCAAAAGCACTGGGAGAAGGCAAGCCATGCATCCACAGTCTTTGGCCTGTTCAATTTCAGCTGGTAGGAATTTTTAAAAATAAATAAATATATATCTATAATTTATACATTACATATATGAAATACATATTCCATCTAAACAGCAAATACATCAATAAATAACTAACCCATGAGGGCTCCGAACCAAGGGAACAAAGAGTTAGTTGGATTGAACAAATAACTATAAAAATGAAATTATTTGTAAACTGAAAGCACTACTACTATTCAAAATAATAATGTCAATATAATTAGATAGTATCACAGAATCATAGGGTTGGAAGAATCATAAGGTTGGAAGGGACTTTCAAAGGTCATCTAGACCAACACCCCTGCAGTCAGCAGGGATGTCTCTAACTAGATCAGGTTGCTCAGACCCCCATCAAGCCTGGCCTTGAACATCTCCAGGGATGGTGCCTCCACCACTTCCCCCAGTAACCTGTTCCAGTGTTCCAACGCCTTCATAGTAAAGACCTTCTTCCTAATGTCTAATCTAAATCTACCCTTCTCTAGTGTAAAACTATTGCTCCTCATCCTGTCACTACATGCCCCTGTAAGCAGTCCCTCCCCAGCTTTCTTGTATGCCCCTTTCCTCACAGTCACTCTTCACTTGTGCACAACAAACACGAGTCTGCGGTACAACATTTTGTTCACATGCCTCTAACCATAAAACAAGGGACCTCTTAAACAAACATTGCTGTTTATGAATAAACTTACAAAGTAAGCCAAAGTAGCAGCTCTTCACAATGAACCAGCCACTCCCTGCTCTGGACAGCTCAGTTAGAGACTGTGCTGCAGAGAGACAAAAGGTGAAGTACTGGGCAGTGCATGTGCTCTGATGACCACGTGGCATTACGCACAGCAAGAATGACTGCTTATGCCCTGTCTACCACCCTAAAAAGAAAAATGTAAGTATTATATTTTACATCGTTTATAAAAATATAAAATGTTCCCCATAATTTATTCTTCTGTTCTTCACAGCACTATCTCTTCTTTCTCATTTTGCCTCAACCTACTTTCCTCCAAAATGTTTTAAGCATTTTATTTCTTTTTCTCAGTCCTTTTTCTTTATACTTGTTTATTTTGTTGTGGAGTTTTATTTTAAATAAACCAAGGCTATGCTCACTGATACGAATTTTAAAAATCAAATTTACTTTTTTTCTTTTCCTTCGCTCCTTTTTAGCTATTTTAAAGAGACGGAAATTGCCATCCAAATGAAGTTTTATTTCTTTTAGCTCCAGTCAATCTCTAAAAATACCTCAAGTCATAAGAACAAGGGGCCTACAGCAAATATGTTTCAAGCTGAGATGCTGCGTAATTTCAGAGAGAAAGAAAAATATTTTCCCAAGCTTTCAACTTTTCATTTGTATAAAATAGTTTAGTTTATAGCTAGTAAAGATGTAAAATTAAACTTCTTCATTAGTGCAATGTACTGTACCTCACTATAAATACTGTTAACATAACTAAATGCATGAATTGTGCAACAGTTTCCATCAGAATATGTAAAGGAATAGATGCCAAATATAGGGTAAAAAAATATAAGAAGTCAGCTTTCTTCTATAAAATAGCAGAATTCTTAAAGAATGTGTTGGTGGTCAAGTCTGACAAATAAGAGGTTGTTTCCGTGCTACACAGCCCGACTATTGGCCTGATCAACCTTAACTCAGGAATAAGAAAAAGTATTTGGATATTCTGTAAATAAGCACAGGGAACATTATTTTCCTATAAAGTCATCTGAAGTTACTCCCTCCCAACTTGTATTTCTTACTGCTGTCCTTTTAATGCACCACTGCTAAAATAATTCCCTACCCTACTCTGCAATAGAGGAATGATTTTCTAAAGCCCCTTCCTGGGTGGGGACCGTACCAGATTAAACAACCAGTACCACTGAGTTGCAGCCAGATGGAGAAGGAAAAGGGTAAGAACAGTTTTTAAGGATGGATGCGATGACTATTGACACTCACACGCTTTCCTACATGTTATAGGAAATAGGACAGAAGTATCATCTCTGCAAGCTAAAGAATGAGCTGACCTCCACGCCTAGGCTGTGGAAAAATCCTTCAAAAAAAGGCCAGTTGATTTGCCCCAACACAGAGTTCACATTTTTTGGCCTAAGTCACTACCATGTCCAAGGAAACACAATGAAAAGATTTAGTGATACATTCAACAGAATATCAACGTAAATGCACAAATATGTGTGACATCAGAAAATATGTCAGTTTTAACAATTTTCTGCTGCAAAATATATCACAGTTAGGCTATATGTAATTAACTAATCTTACTCAAAAATTACTTCCTTAGAGTACTGCACTTGTATGTCTGTATATCTGCAGCGCATACTTTGTTCACCGACAAAAATGACATGTAACACAAGATGGCACAAATCCAAGAAAGCCAGTCGGAAATTCAGCTGCAACTATGACTAATGTTTGGCAAATTGATAGCTAGCTACGGTTGTAGGATCCTCTTTAGGAGCCGAGCTGCGAGGCAATGCATTCCAGCTGCCAAGTTGTATCAAGAAAAGAGGGACCATTACTGGGGGTTGAGTGGGTGGGAAACATCATGTTAGCTTTATTAAAATTGGCTTAAAACTGAAGATTAGCCTAACATGAGAAAAACATGAAGCCTAGAGATTGGAGAAGTATTGGTAGGCTATATACTTTACTTCTGTATTAAATGTTACCCACCTTCCCTCAAAACAAGCATGAATCAATCTTTTAATAACTACTTGAAAGAATGAAGTTAACAAATTTATGTTCAGAAAAGCCCAGAATATGATCTGAGAGAAAAAAATATTTTCTTGTACAATCAACTATGTATTTTTGTTACTCAGCAACAGAATTAGTTATATAAAAATAATTGTCATAAATCAACAAACCCAGCAAGCCACACTTGAAGAAAAGTGTCGGATATACATGAAAAAGTATCCAAAAGAGGAAGAGTTAAATACAAAAATAACTGAATTAGCACTTTATAATTTATTCTACATCCTGCCGGCTGCAGTTTCAGTAGGATGTGATACACACAGGATAAAAACAACCATACTTCTTCAGTTTTATCCTAGACAGCACTGTTGATGTGAGTTATTAGATTGAGCAGATTCAATTCCAAAGCTGGCACTGTTTCAGGAGAGAATCAGTGATTTCTTCAAACTGTTTGTACACCTCTAATACAGGACATGGTCTCAAATCTTTACACCTTTAAAAATCCTGAAGCTATAGAATAAAACCCTGACTTTACTGCAAGCTTTGTTAGTTTGGCCATCACCTCCAACGGGTTTAGGATTGCAAGGCAGGATCTCATATGTGCAGAATTCCTCTTGCTTTCTCTCTCAGTTAGAGAAAGTCAATTAAAAAAAAAATTACATACAGAAGTAATTCCCCTGTTTCTTGCCTAGACCTCAGTTCCTACTGAAAATAAACCAAGATGTGATGATAAAAATGAAGGTGAAACCAAGCTCAGCATGCACTGTAATAGATTTACAGGGTCCCTTCTGGATTTCACGTTCGTTGCTCTGCAGCCCATGCAATACTAGGGAGCCTTGGGAAGAAGTCAAACCCCTTGACTTTAAAATGTCACACCCATTCAGAAACAGATTATTAGGAACAACAGTATTCTAGCATCATATTTCTAGTTCCCTTCACTAGTATAAAATGTTTTCAGATTCAGCAATTATACTAATCAAGTGTTTTATTAGGACCACCTTTTCCTTTCCCCACAAAACTGCCCCTTCTTAGTGCTCTCAGGAGTTTTTGCATCTGCCAAAGGCAAATTCAGTTTCTGCCCTAACAATGGTGGCAAAGTGGGGCTCAGCACAAGTCTAGCAAGGATCAGATGTACTTTATATAGATCACTGTATTAGAATAGCTGAAATCAAAAGACTGCTAAATTAAAAGAAAAAAAATCCATGCTTTTCAGACACGCTTTCAAGAAACCAGCATAATTAAATTACTCCATCTGTATGTTGTACTTCATACACAAGTCCAAAAAAAAGTCCAGTAAAACAGATTCTTTCTCTTTTTCTGTATGCTTCTTTAAGACACCTTTCAAACTAAATATGTGAACAAGAAGAAAATTTTAAAAAGCAACACACTGAAAATTAACCTTGAGTCATCCCTGTTAGAGATGTGGGGAGAAGTGGGGAGAATTATTTATAGAACAGATGCACTAGAAATTTTCCCTTAGAAACATCTTCTCCCCATCCCCCAAACAATTTGACCCTCCTAATTTTTCTGTGTGTCAATATGCTGTATCGGTCGTTTACTTTGTCTAATAGCAAACACTGATCACCTCACCAGTGTCTCCTTTCCAGCCCTGTCACCCTTTCCAGAAGAAAGTCAGCTCAATATTCCTTCCAACTTTCTTCAGCAAAGGATCACCAAAACCCCTCAAACAACATCATAGGGCTGTCTGACAGGTGTAGGTCAACCTTCCCTCAGTAGAGGCAACCATGAGATTTTAAGAGACTGACATTCAGCTTCATCTCAACAGAAGGTTTCCATTCATTCAAGGAGAAGAGATGGAGGACAAGGCACTTGAGCAATTAGCCCTGCTTATGAACTTCTCAACCCCCCCAGCAATTAGGTTATGGACAAAGGACTCTACTTCCACAGTGACTAGGGAGCACTTCTTGCCAAAAGAAACACCCCTTTCAAAATTCCTCAGCCATCAGGGATGTGCAGGTGTTTCCCCCCTCCTAATTTTCTAGGCCATTGGTTGAGGGACCTCTTCTCCAGTCCCAAACCACATGTGCTGGGACTTCCCTAAACTGTAGAGATTATTGTTTAAGAAAAAACAAACAATGGAAATCTAAACCTAAATAATCCCCAGAAATCAGATTTATATCTGATTTAAGCTGTAAACAAAGAAAAATTGAAGGTTGGCTTATTCGGGGTAGGTCTCCTCTCATTTTAGCCATCAAAACCTAGTCACTGAATTTTCATCCCACATAACTCAGACACATATTTCAGATATAAAGAATCATTTTTCTGGACCCATATTTCAAAAATACTTAAATATTTCTGAAGCATCTTTCGCTCTCCTTTGCCTACGGACACTGGGTAGACAACTAACATAGAGGTAGTAAAGGAGAGGTGACATACACTGTACTCCCATGGTTTGGATACGCTTTTCACTTTTGGCACTTTGTGGTTCATAAAGACATGAATTTGAAACAAATGACTCTTCACTCGTTTGTGCTTTACAAAGGAAAACAGGACACTATCTGAAAAGCTCAGACCTCAAATACTGTTTTGATGCCTATTGCCAAAATCAGATGCAGTGACAGTCTTTGGTCAGCCATGGTCCACAGGACATCGGTAGAAATCTTTTTTCACCACAAAAAGCTGTCTAAAGCACAACCTCTCCATCCTCCCACTCCAAAGACACGTTTCAGGCTGCAGCACATTTGCTCACTTCAACTAGCAGCTCCGTGACACAACCCAGAGGCCGAAGGAGATGTAAACTATTTACCTTGACTCCATGTACGTTATTTTTGAAAGCTGGCAGGCCAGCCTCCGTGGGCCATGTTTGTTTATAAGGCAAGTGTTCCCTGCTCCCACAGGGTGCTCATCGAAGGAGATGCCTGGGAGTTTCTGTCTGGGGAAAGCCACTAAGTGATCGGCATTTCTGGCATGGCAGATGCTTTGTTTAATTTGAAAATAGCTTTGCAAAGTAGTACAGCAAGTGGATTTTCCCTGAAGAACTCGGTGTTACCAATGATGCTGCCATATGACTAAGAGGAGAAGACACTCACACGAAGGCGTTAGTATGGAAATATTAAGGCAACCTTGAAAACCAGTCAGTCAAAATTTCCATGGTCTGGTTTCACATGTATGCTGAGCGCTTTGTATATCTATCTTTCCATCTTTCACCTCTGTAATATCTCTTCCTGGATGATCTGTCTGTTGTCATTGTTTTTTTGAGGTTTTTTTTTTTTTAAATATAACAGAGGTGCCCAAGCTTGAGGATGAATGCATAAGGAATGCATAATGCAAATTTGGTGACTAAGCTAAAAATAAAAATCGGAATTATGCTTAAATAGCCTATGGAAGCTTCCTTCAAAAAACTGCAAATGTCACCTTGGATACATATTGTTCAGCCCAAACGATTGTTTCTTTTCCAGATTATTTACTACTTCTTGAAATCATTGTATTTTTGGTTTTGTTGCTTAGAGCTAGGTCAATGTTTACACAGAAATGTTATTTTAAAAGAAAAATATTTATATTTTACTGAGAACAAGTTGTGCTGATTTTCAAAAATCCTGCTTTTATTTAGTTGAAACTATTAGTCAAGTGTAACTCAAATTTGTGAAAATTTTGGGCCTATACAAAATATCTGTACTTCCTTATGCTTTTTAATGGTCTTAAGTTTTTCAATCAGCTCTATCAACCACATCACTTTCCAGCCTTCTCGGAGACAAATTCAGGAAAACAATGAAAAAGTTAATTAGTAATTTCATACCGTACCTATACATTTTAACAGGATGTTAAGGTCACATATCAGACTGAAAAGAAACACAAGATAAAGCCAAATAAAAGTGGTGGGGTTTTTTTGTTTGTTTGTTTGTTTTTTCTCCAAAAGCAGAAATGCTGAGGAATTAGCATTTACAAAATTCACAGGAAGTCACTGTAGACACTTGTGGCCACAGTAAGGAGATAGTAATGAGTAGAGTTATGATACAAATCTAAAAAATCCCCATTTAGATGTGAAAAGAAAGTGACATAATGGCTCGAGTTGTTACAAGTCATCATTCTATCATCCTCTTGGTATTATATCACAGCAGGCAGTGTACCATTTGGAAATGTCCCCAGTTTCACAAATTCACCTCAAAAGTTTGGTCTCACAAAGATGCCAATGATTTAGAAGTAATCTAGGGTTTTAATAAGGCTTAATTGAATCCACAGGTTGTTTTTTTTTTAAACACTTAAGGAGGCTGCAGCTCCACATCCATGGTTAAATCCCAGGGGTGAAACAAGGGTTTCAGCCACAGCTAGGGCCAACCCTACTGGATAAAAAGTACCACGGAGGATACACCAAGTATTTCCCAAAGAATCATGGAAAAGTGGCATTTAGAGAGGTAGGGAAGTATTCTCTGGTAGCTCTCCTTCTGTGGCAGATCCCACAGTCAATCACTCAGATCTCTTCAAAACACCATACTGTGTGAAGGCTGACTTTGCTTCTTTCCACTTACTTTTTAAGAGACAGTGAGGAGGAGAGAAAGAAGTGACTCAAATAAAATGCAGGTGGGCTGAAAAATTAAGACTAGTTAATAATCTCAGTGTCTCTGCCACTGATGTATTGCAGCGTGCACCAGTTCACTCGGCATGCAAGTTTCTTAGGGAAGTATTCCCATTTTCACTGCAGCTTCGCTTCTATTAGCAGAGGGCTGCTTGAGTTTAGTATTGAAGGAGAAGGTTCAAAAACGCCTTTGAAACTCTGCATGGCTCTCTGTGCAACACGACTACAAGCTAATAATATCTATGTTTGCTAGTAAAACAACTATAAGCTCTAACTTCAAATATTTGACAAATGTAGCAATAATCAAATGGTAGCCCTGATGCATGAAGTATTGACTAGACTACAGGTCAGCCATAAGAGAAGCTCTCCAGTTCTGGCAGCGTGCCTCATCCCTGATTTGGACTTCTAAGTGTAACATCAGTATGCTTCACACAGCACACTACTGTTAACAACTGCACATTGCTCCTTTTCCATCTCCTCTGCTTTCAGCCCACCTAGCAGGGTCATTATTTAAGCCAACAGAAATACATTTCCCACTAACATTTTCAGAGTATTAAATACCTTTTCAAGAGTAAAATGTATTAGATGTCCAGCATTTGTTTCTATTTTTCAACATTTAGTGTTCAAAATGTCAGTCTTACACTTTCTGTGGGATATCTTGCTATTAATACAGAAAAAATATTTAGAGTACATGTAAAATCTATAGAGTAAATCTTAAAAAATTGCTACTGACTGTAGTGACTAGTGCTGCATGGAAACCTAAGGGAATTTATAGGTTTACTTTGAATGGTTTAATATATTATTTTTCATAAATGCTTACCCCTGAAATTGGGACCAAATTATGCAAAGGTCTTTATTCTCTGAAGAGATCTGTACTTGCGTTACTATGTCCTGCTAGGATCTGACTGTATGAATGTTGTCCCCCACAGAATAATATGAGAAGACTGAAGCAAATCTTAGCAGAATGAGAGTTAAACATTGCCAAAAACCACCTACAAAGAACACCTCTTCCTTCAGCAGCTTGGACATTAACCTCCATTTATGTAATTTTAAATGAAAGTTATAACCTGAAAACAGGGGGTTGGAAGTAAAATGCTCATTATAACAGCACTATAAAAGAAACTTGTTCACCCTGAAAGTGTTTCTGCTTCTGAAAAAGAATTCTGTGTGTACTTCAACTTCGTGTTGCCAACTGTGTGAAAAACTGCAGCAAAGGAGCAGAAAAGAATGGCTCAGATATTTTATTTTGGGGGTTAGTTTCATGTGTTTGGCAGCAGGATTTACTTCCATGCTCTAGAGATCAGAGGCAAAACGGCTATTTGAATTCTTTCTCCGTTACCACCTTTCTGTCACCCCGAATTTCACCTTTATTCATTAACAGAACGAAGAGATGGACTATGGAGAGTTGAAATCCGCTCAGTCAAAACCCTGCCTTTTGTTTCTCACAATACACTGGGATTATTTGTGTATGAGGACAAAATGCTGCCCTTTTCTGGCATTTTGTAGAAAAAATAAGACCTTTCATGTTCGGATTTTAAAAAAATTTAAACAAATGATAAATTGGGGTGAGAAACTTCTGACTTTAACCAGTTGAGCTTTAAACTGTCACGCTTGTCTCTACTATATCTTTGAAAACCCGACTTCAGTTCTCGTCTCAGTCTCCTACGTGCTGACAGAAGTGCTGCCTTCAAGTGAAAAGTCCAGTGCCAGTTCCCATAGGCTGAATAGATGCTGATGGATACATCTGCAAACAGACAAATTACGTGTATAGAAACAGTGAGATATATTACAGGAGGTGCTGAAAATGAAACTCAAAGCTCTGGCATTTCCTTCAGAAGGGATAAAAAACCACAGCGATCTTAGCAAGCATTATTGTGGTGAAAGAACTCAATAGTACAGCTGTGTGAAAAATAAAAAATCCCTAAACAAATAATCCTTGTTCAGTTAAAATCAGACACACTGCTAAGGCCCCTTTACACTGCTTTGGTGAGAATACGCTTCCCCAGCTCCTGAATAGACTGAAGAGACTTCAGTGTTTAATAAGTGTGTTTATAAGCACCTTCAAATTATTTAACAAATCACCAAGATATTAGGAGGTTTTCTGCAACTTTCCAAAGCAATTAATGTGCATATATTGAGACCCCAATCTTCCAAGGGAGCGTGAATGTCTTTGCATGGGCAGAGATGGGAGATTACATCTCATTCTCTTCAGCATGCTACATGAATGTGCCTACTGCAAAAAAGACAAGGTTCTGCATCGGCCAGAAAAGTGGCTGGATTGAACTGCATGTAAATTTACCCTGCAGTGTTTTGTCCCTACTACTGAACAGTAAACAGTCACCTCAGTCATCCTTCCAAGCAGAATCAACAAAGGAGCTAATCCTGATTAGGTCTAACATTGTCTGAATCACATTTATGTTCACCCTGGAAAAGGAGGTCACAGAATGTAATCCAGCCTGTAAAAACATCTAGAACCAGAAAACCTATTAGCCCAAGGAGAAGTCATATGCCCAGTCACCTGACACATGCCACATGCCTGGTCTTAGCAAGAATTTAAGCACTGGAAACCTCTTCAACATCCTCCCCTTCCTCTCTCTCCTTTCCTACCTTGCTCAACAACAACAAAGAGCTAACCATACATTAAGAAAGGTGAATTGCACCCTTGTATCTGAATTAAGTCATTAAAAAAATGAAGTTTGCTGAAGAGTCTTAATATAAAGGTCTAAAAGAAGGGCAAGAGTCTGTAGAGAGAAGCTTCTGTCACAGAGTCTTTCTGTGGAAGGTGAACAGGGACAATGAATTAGAAAAAGCCTTCCAGGAGAGCAGTTTATAAAAGTGAGAGGTTCTCTGTAACAGCAATCAGGGCAGCCTAAAGTTGATCCAAAGGAGACTAGGTTTTATTCCCCTTCAGGCTTGACCAGACATGATACTTTGCTGCTCATAAACCAGCTGGACAGGGAAATCATGTGCTGACAGTTTAGGTATCACCAAAATTAAGATGTCAGTCTTACTCTGAGATTACTCAACTGAAGAATTATTTTAGCTCATCCAGAAGCATTTCACAGCTAATGACCAGCAAGCAAAGTTGCTGGCTTGCTCATTTCCTTCTATGAATGTGTGCCAGCACACCTGAATTTTACAGAAGAAATAAAGGAAAATCCAGAATGCTGCCGCTAAACTTACTGCTTGTAATAAAACCACTGCAAGATCTTCTTTTACAGACCTTTTTTTGGGCCATTTTCCAGGATGAAGCAACAGCTGTCTTTGCCAATCTCCTCACAGGCAAAGACAATTTTCAAGATGAATTGGTCTGATAGAAAGCAGGAGATTTTTTTTTTTCCTTTGCTTTGCCAGTGTTGCTTCTCCTGGAGTCAAGTTTCTGATCCTGGAGGCATTTCCAACTGTGAATTAATTACAGATTTGATAAACTGTGTACCCGTTGTTCATAAGGAGTGATAAACTTAAAATCCCCTTTTATTTCCTAGAGGTTTGCAAAATTAATTTCTCACTTCTCCAAGTAGGCTAACATGAGGCAATCACTGATTTTTTCCTATGGTTTGAAGTGTAGCAAAAGGAAACCTCAGCTGTAAACTGGGGTTTGGCAGAGGACAAGGGCCTGAAAACAGCAGCCCTTGCTGGGGAAGGGCTTCCAACTAATTGATGAACCAAAATAGAAGATCCCATAATCCAGATTGGTGGGTGCCCTTGCTGAAACTCACGCTGCTCAGGATGTCATCCTTTTTAATTACAACATTTAATAGATGGATATGGCCAAGAATCAGAATTGCCTGTTCTTGTTTAAGAATAAACTCTCCACCCAAACAAAGTATTAATGTGTCACTCTGTATGATAAATACATGGCTCGCTATACAAAGAAGTATAGTCGAACAGCTTTGGCCTTGTCTAGAACTAATTTATTTTAAGACTATATATAACAAGTTCCTCTGACAATGAATTGTGTAACGTCTACAAGACAAAAAACGGCACACTTTGTTAGCTACAGAAAGACAGGTGGACCGACAGAAACTTCCACTTAGTGCTTTATTGGCTGCCTGCCATGGTTTGAATGGGGGCAATTATGAAAAAATTGAACACATGACTTTAATAAGCTTCAATATGGATCGCTGTCTGGTGGAAACAGAGCTTTACAATAAGTTACTCTGGGTCTAGTCTTTGCCGCTAGGAACAAATGTGTTGTTTCAGATGTCAATCACATATTCTTGGTATTATTTGAAAAGGTTAGTGAGAATACTGACATGTGAAATTGCAGATGACAGGAAGCAGCAACAGCACTGACTTCCCTCCACATCCTGTGAGATAGCAGTCTCCCTCAGTGCTGGCAGGGGACTACCTCCCTAAGCACAACGGGGATGTGGCAGCAGCACCCAACTCAAGGAATGCACAGCAAAGAGCATCTACCCCTGCTGCGGGGATCCAGCAGCAGACCCTGAAAACAGACTCCTCTACTGCAGAGGTAGTTGCTAATACAGTGGTCTCACCCCACAGCTAAGCACTGAATACTTTCCCGATAAACGAAAATTAATCTTATCAAATATTTAGGACAGACTTGTCTTGACGCAAAGATGTCCTTTGCAGGTTTTACAGTTCAAGCTGCCACCTCCAGCACTTGAGATAGCTACAAATAAGACAGCAAATGAGGCATAACTTCACAGTACCCTTGAGGTCAGGAAGGCATCACTGCAGCTGTTCATACTTATTCCAAGTTTTGAGCAGTTTAAATGAAAGTTATGATTTGGATGAACCACCAAGTCTCCTTCCCAACCAATTCTCTTCCCTCCCCAGCTGAGCACATCCTGCCTTTTAGAAAAAACTCACTCACACGTCCCCCAAGGGGACTGCTGTTTCAGCAATAAAGGTCTGTGGGAACTTCTTCAGAACTGAAGCAGCACATCAATGGGGGAAGCAGTGAGGCATCATCCCTGCTGCCTGCCTGGCCTATGTGTGAGCCCTGGAAATCCGTGTTTTCTGGAACTGCTCACATAGGAATAGGGGCAGAGTGCTTGAACAGAGCAAGAGCATCACTGGTCCCAGCCCCCCATACGAACTCTTCCCATCTAGCAGCACAAGTGGCAGGATGATTCCACCCTGGTCTACTGTCCCCACTCCCACCAGCTAACTCCAGCTCCAGCTTCCTCCCATGCCAGCACTAGGAGTGCACCAGTCCATTGTGGCTATATTACTAATAAAATCTGTGATCAGTTCTGCACTACTTCACACATGGTTTTTTACTCCATGTGTATACACATTCATTCAAAACATAACACCCAGAATAACAAAGATGCACTCAAATGGCCGTATCTAGTAGTACACTCCAGGATTGATGGAAACTCATGTTTCCAGTCTTGTAGCAACCAAGACATGACTGCTAAAGCAACTGCAGATTATTTTATCCCCTTTCAAAAATTAAAAATGAACACAGCAGAAAATGCCATTCCATTCAGTAAGAAATTCCAGAGAGCCGCATCACCTTAGCAGTGGAAAATATGAGGAAGATGAGTAATTTTCAATGGCTTTGTCCTTGAGTAGGACCATGCCACCAGAAACATTTTCATAGCTTAGGATGCTCAACTACAACATTATAAGAACCACCCCTCTCCCTGCTGCTTTATTTTTATGAACACCTGTTGCTTCTGCCTATGCTTTTCTTGCCTGCTTTGGTTATCCTCCTTCACACACATTTGAAAGGAGCTGTGCATGGGCAGGCTCTGCATCCCACATTCACATCTCCAGGCTACTTATTCTTAAACTGTATGAAAGCATAATGAGTTTGCTGATGACACCATGCTGGGTAGTGCTGTTGATATGCCAGAGGGATGAGATGCCATCCAGAGGGACCTGGACAGACTGGAGAGGTGGGCCCAGGTGAACTTCATGAGGTTCAACAAGGCCAAGTGCAGGGTCCTGCACCTGGGCTGGGGCAACCAGCATTATCAATATAGGCTGGGAGAGGACATGCTAGAAAGCAGCCCTGTGGAAAAAGACTTGGGGATACTTGTAGATGAAAGCTGGACACGAGCCACCAATGCGCAATGGCAGCCCAGAAGCCCAATCGCTTCCTGGCTTCATCAAAAGAAGTGTGGCCAGCAGATCGAGAGAGGTGATTCTGCCCCTCTACTCTGCCCTAGTGAGACCTCACTTGGAGTACTGCATCCAGCTCTGGAACACCCAGCACAAGAAGGATGTGGACCTGTTGGAGCATATCCAGAGGAAAGCCACGAAAATGATGGCTGGAGCACCTCTCCTATGAAGACAAGCTGAGAGAGTTGGGGCTGTTCAGCCTGAAGAAGAGAAGGCTCCAGGGGGACCTCATAGTAACCTTCCAATACCTGAGAGGGGCCTATAAGAAGGCAAGGGGAGATCTGTTCTCGAGGGTCTGTAGCAACAGGACAAGGGGTAATGGTTTTAAGATAGGAAAAGGTAGATTTAGATTAGACATTAGAAATACGTCCTCTAATATGAGGGTGGTTGAGCACTGGAACAGGTTGCCCAGGGAGGTGGTGGAGGCCCCATCTCTGGAGTCATTCAAGGTCAGGCTTGATGGGGCTCTGAGCAACCTGACCTAGTTAGAGATGTCCCTGCTTATTGCAGGGGGGGTTGGACTAGATGGCCTTTAGAGGTCCCTTCCAACCCAACACATTCTATGATTCTATGATTATTTATAATCATCATACACAATATAAAGTAATTATTGCTACCACTTGGTTACCACTAAGTGATGTTAGTGATGGTAATTTTTCCACAGGTTTGACATGTTTTTAAGTGTTGCCCCAGGAACTATTATATTCTCTAATTTCAACCTGTCCCCAAACTACTTCATCTGTAAAAACAGCAATAGTTATTAACAACGGGAACAACGTGCACTGATGACAAATCCATATGAGACATTTCTGACACACCATAAATTCAGTGAGGACAAGTTCAAATAAGGAACCGTCATAATTTGCCACACAAACACAACATGGAGAACAACTGGCCAGCTGATACTCTGCAGCATCAGACAGCAGGTCACCAACTTAGTGCGAGTCATCAGAGTAGTAATGTATGAGAAAGCAGTTATCATATCAGCAGATATCCACAGATCGTTCTGCGTAAGAAAGGAGAAAAAAGCCTCCTGCTCAGGATTGGGAAACCGCTTCAAGAGCAGTATTATGCTTTGGGCCGCATCACTCCTAGAGGACAAGAACTTGTGAAAAAAAGTCCAGAAAGGCGAAACAAGTACCCTCACAAATCCAAAAAGAACGAATTATACAGAAAGATTAGAACCACGACATTTGTTTAGTCTAGAAACAAGGGCCACAGGGTAATGCCTCTGAAATATGTAAAAGGTCTCTGCAAAGAGAGATGAAATGCACTCTTGCTCCATGTGCACTTGGCACAGGATGGAAAATAAAGGCTGAAATTTTAACACCAAGATCTCACACGCTTAGAAAATCAAGTTTTCTTTGAAAGCCTGAGTGAGAATGGGAACATTAGACTAAGATTGCCTAGAGAGGTACAAGAATAAACATCTCTTCCCAAAGGTATGAAATGGCTTACATACAGTTCTACATGCCTTCAAGTGGAGGGACAACCTGGACAACTCGAACTTCCTTCCAGCCACTCTTTACAAATTTACCCCAAAATGCAAATTTGACTAACTCAAAAATTGAATCCAAATCTCCTAATTTTTAAAACATCAAAACTATTCTACTACTTTAACTTTTTTATTTCATAACATTGAAATTGTAACTTGGCCTAATGAACAAAAGAGAAAATAATCTAAACCCAAAATATTCCAACGCAATGCTCATTAGATATTATGGTGTATTACTGTTAGTTGCCCATCAGGCCAAAAGATCCATCCTCCCCAGAGCTCTTATCAAGATAATAAAGATAAGTCCATTATTGGAATTCCAAGATTCCAACAATATTGTTCCATCAGCAGCAGCTGAAGAAATGCTAAGGAACTCAGGGGAAAATTGTTTGGAAGAGACACTGAAGCTTTGGAAATAATAATAAGGCTACAGTATTTTGCTCTTTCTTAACTCTGGAGACTCAGAAATTGCAGCAAGCCCTCAGCTAAATTAAAACATATTTTTATTACACACGGAACCTGACCCTGCAGTATGTTTCTTTGCTCATAATAGCTTAATTTCAGAGGAACAAAGCAACATTAAAAACTGCTCTGTGACTCTATCCATGGTTCCTAATCTCCTCTGAGATTATTTTTAATGAAGGCAAGAAAACATCTTTTTCAGACCTTTAATTGTTAAATGCAATTTCCCTTAGAAGATGTGTTTTCAGCTATACAATTTTTTTTTTTTTTCCAAAAGACTAATCAATATTTGGAAATATAAAGTTACTTAGTTTATTCATTTCCTTGACTTTTCAAATGAATCAAACTGAAGTTGCAACAATACAATTTACTTTGTTTTCCCCCATCCAATGTACCCGATCTCTTGTGAATGGTAGCTTCTACCAATTTGGATTTTGGTTGTCAGAGCAGTAAACCTTTGCTTTCCAAAGCTCATTCTCTATGCATTGCTGGAGAACATTGCATTCAGCACAGAACTGCCACGCAGGCACATGCAGCTGAATTGTTAATTTATAGGGTAAGGTGGAAAGCAGTATTTTCAAGTGTAGAGTGAAAGAAGGTAATAAATAGTAAAATCAACATGGGCCATGCACGAGAAAGGAGATGGAGGGTGCGGTAAAACCAGCCAACTCTGCTGGACTGAAGCTGCCAAGCAATACCATTTCTTTACTAACAACAATAATGCCCTATGTATAGTTTAGATTCCTAATACAGAAAAGAATGTTTTTTAAAAGGGAGGAAAAATGCTATTTCAAAGAGTCCTTCATGTCTCTTCTCAAGGGGTTTAAGGAAACAGATACCAAGTGCTCACAACATTGCAGAAATGTCTTGAATTTCTTTGCAGTTTGCATCCACCGAGTTTGAAGGGAGATTTCTAAAGAGGCAGCCCTGGACGTATCACTGGAGTGCGACACACTGCACAGATGCCACGTTCAGCTGTGTCCTTTGGGAAGCAGACACAGGTGTTTTAAAGGAATGCTTTGCCCGAAACCTGCCCTTTTGATTATTATGACTTTGGAGACCTTCTGAAAAGAGAGACCTGACAAGGGCACTGAGCTTTGTTTAGAGAACTTAATCCTCATTCTCCCAGCTGCTGACAGGAAAAGGCCATGTTTTGCTTAAGTAAAAAATTCCTTTCTTAGAGTCATGGGATGAAAGTGCTAGAGAAGCACAAACACCCTCCCTGAACAGCAGAGTTAAAACTCTCAACTGTCTGGTAACGGCAGCAGAAACAGCTTTTTCTACTCTACAACTTATATCAAAGTAAAAAATCTCTGCCAGGTGGCATTGGGCATTATAGGGATACACAAACTATCCAAATATTAACCTGATCCTGTGAGATACGGAGTTCCTCCCTTCTGCCAAAATGAATGGTGCGGAGGGTACTACGGATGTAACCTGAGCAGTGAATCACACTCCAAAGCCTACAAAGCATAAGCCATTGCAGCGCTACAGAGAATTATTTGAACCACTTCCATTATTCCTACAATACTGATGGTGTGAGTCCAAGGAAAAAATTGTTCAAAGTGTTCATAGATTGATTTTTTTCCCTTAAAGACCTATATTCTTACCAGTGGCACACAGACCTAGAGACCTCCATACTTATTTCAATATTACAGGCTTGTAGTAAATACCATTTGAAGCATTACAGTTGATTCCATGAAGCAGTTCTATTAACCTTTTCTTAAGCAAAATCTTTACTCGTGAATGGATGAGTTCATATTAGGCGTGCAGTTTTTCCTCTTCCTACAAAAATCCGACCTAACTCAACCAAGTAATAAACCAGTAAACCCCCCAGGCTGTACTAATTCAGACCCCAGGGACCTAAAGAGTTGAATTTCCTGGCAACATCACCTCCAAAGGGAATATGCCAACTCAGCAGGACTTTCCCAGCAGCCTCAGCTCCTGCCTGCCCGAGGCTATAGCAGGCTGTCCAACAACACAGTGGATGGTGCACTGATGCTCATCCCAGTACTTGGAAACACAGGCAGATCTGATGAGGAGTCAGAACGGGTGGAAAAAAAAGACTGAGCTGGACTGAAAAGTTGAGAAAAAGCACTGAAGGCAAAACAGATAAGCCTGGCAAGCAGAAGCAAACTTGAGAAACCAGGGCAGAGGAAACTATATAAACTCACTCAAGGAGGGGAAAAGGTTGGGGACAATTTAGTCAAGTGAGAACAAGAGTCACTGGATGCTTCTCTGTAGCTTCACATGATGTTTTGGTTTGCTGAATCTCATTGCTCCTCTGTGGAAAAATCTTTCTGCATGGCCCTGGCAAAATGTCCTGTCCCTTCCAAGTGCTAGACACATGGAGATTTGTAACCTATTATTTGTGCCACTTACTTTGTTCACTCAAGGGAAAAGTTTTGTGCAGGGGATATGCATGGTCATCGTGCTGCATCATGCTTTGGCACAATGGGTGTGTGAGCTACGTGACAGGACTTCAGTTTTCTATTTGCTTTTTTCAAGTCTAAAGAACCACCTAGAAAACCACAATATGTTAAAAACACACTTAAAATCATCAACTTATCCACCCACCTACTTAGGAGGTGGTCAAATTAGTGTTACTTCTGTAGGTCTGTTTAACAAAGGATGTTTGCTGTTGCCTGTAGAATCAATCCTTTCTCAATTTTTGTGAGAAACTTAAAAGGTAGTAAGATGAATAACCGCAAGTAGAAAAAAATATTTTAAAAAGGAAAAAGAAAAGCTACGATATCCAAGTAATGCAGCTACATGCTTTGCCATGACCTATTTCTCCCAGCATTACCTGGGTGTGAAGCCGGCAGAAATATCTAAGCCGCTCTTGCCTCAGGCAATGCCCAGTTCTTTGTGCCACTTTTCTATGTGCGACACCCAAAACCTAGGGCCTAATCGGCAAGCACACTGAACACTCACAAGTACCACTGACATCAGGAAGGCCATGCTTTACCTTGAGTAAGTGCCAAAGGATCAAGCTCAAAGGGCCTCAAACCAAGCAAGGGGTAGAATGACAGCGTGATTTCACAAGTAGATTTAGCCAGTGTCAGAACACACTTCTATTGAAAGAGACAGTCCAATCAAAAAATGTTTTTCTTTCTGTTTTGATGGGGTTCTTTTGCAGTTACATCAATGATCTGCTCCACCATGCAGCTGCCTAAATACCAGGGACAAGCAGAGAGCAAGATCAACAGCAAGGAGGTACACACAAGTTAGGCTGGTTTTACCCAAATGTAAAACCACAGCCTGGGCGTCATCTTCTAGCCTGAACTGTCCCCTGCCTTGATGCTCCATCTGCAGTGGGGGGACAGATAACTCTTTGTCTAAGCACAGAGATTTGAGAAACTAAACTGAAGTTAATGAACATTCAGATACTATAATGATGAGTGTCTCAAGAAAAAAAAAAAAATCAAGGAAATGAATAATTATGGCCTCAGCAGGGTTTGAATAGCATGCAGTAAATAAGACTATGGTCACACATTGAACAATGCAAATAAAATACTGAATAGGGACTCATTAAGCAACTGCTGCCCATCCTTTGGACTGAAGAAAGCAGGGGTCCAATTGAAAAGCTAATCTGTTATCATGCAATTAAAGACTGCATAGTAATGCACAGGCACAGAGGTCAAACAAAGGTTGCATGTGCAACATAAATGCAGATACTTTGGATGCAACAACTAGCAAGGTTATTTTCATCCCCTTTTGTGCTTGTGTAGTGCGATCTGCTCTGAATAGAAAACTTCACTATAAAACAGGTAGTGTTTATAGACTTGAAATCATTTTAGATCTAACTCTAAATGTCACGTTACTGTCCCTAAATTGTATTGCCTTGAGTGCATTAAGCACTTGATTAAATTCTTTGGTCCAGATAAGGCAGGAGACCAAATTAACAGATTCAGTTTGGAGTACTGAGTTTGGGACACACACTTTTCCTCCACCACATCTCCTACGGTTTTTGTGATGAGGCCGAAACATGGTTGCCTCCACCTCACAAGTGAAGATCCTGCCTGCAAGACAGGTGAAGAATGACAAAACACTCTTTGCCAGCCAGCAAGGGAAATTTATTCAATATTATTTTAAATTAAGCTGCCCTGAGAAAAACAATGGGCATGTAACACGAAACTAGCTCTTAGCTTAAGTGGGCTGCCACAAGACCACTCAGATTTTGAAAGCCATTTGGTCTAGCATACAGAATAGCAACAGTCTGTTGCTGTTTATATACATATCTACGTATCTACAAATATTTCTATGGCCTTTGCCACCAGTCACCAGCTGCTCCCAATTAGTATCTCTCATAAACAGCTCTACAGAGTCAGACTGCATTATTATTTCCATTTTACAGGAGAGAAGGTAAAACAAGAGAGCAGACCAGATTCACAAAGGTATCTTTGTGCCTAACTCCCACTGAAATCAGTTGAACTTGGTTCAGGCACAGAACTTCTAGGGATCTAGAGCCACAAATCAGATGTGCATCTAGGTGGGATTATACTACAAAGCTGCAAAATTAACTTGAGACTTAAAACTCCCACTCTCGTTTTATATCTTTAAAAGGTCATTGGTGGACTGAACACAAAATTGCCTAGTCAGAAAGCTGAGCTGTATTATTTCCTTCAGTAAGGTCCTCTTTTCTATTATTACCAAGACAATATTAAACAGAAAAGAGAAATTTGGAGGGGTGGGGGAGAGGGGAAGAAAGGCAAGTGGTTGCAATCGTGGGTTTAATGGCTTTTTTTTTCTCTGCTTATTTTTCCCCTAATATTATTGTCCACACACTAGAAGAAATAGTTTGCTGATAAACGCTGAAAATATAAAAACCATTAATTTTATCACACAGTAAGAAAAACCTTGTCATTTCAGCCAACAGTTTCAGAAGCACAATTTTTTATACATTGCTTAGATCTATACAACAATATAATAAAGATTTACAACACCACCTTTATTTAGCTCTGAAAAATCCTTATGTCAGACCTAAGTGTTAAACCTAACCATGGTACCAAAGCTCCTCTCTAGCTCTGCAAGTCCAGATATGGAAGGTGTTTGTCCACTAGCAGAAACGCATCATTTGGAGAGAAGCGAGAGTAGTACACCGTCACGGAAATTTTTTCATCAGTTCTCATTTTCTCTATTTGCTAACTGCTTGCCAGCACGGCCATGGCAGCGTTGCAGCCCTTCTCCAATGTAACATCCATCTAACAGCCACCCACTGAAAGCATGAAGGTCCTTCCCAGAAGAGCAGCAATGTCATCTTAGTGCCAGGACATGAAAACATACAAGCGGACGCATTTGTTCTTAGCGGGTGCTGGTGCCCATGGTTGTAAAGCTACAGATTACATTCCCTCCTTGTTCTCTAAACATGCAGAGGACTCTGCAAAAAATCAGAGCTTCTTCATCTATTAAAAACAATGTGTTCTAGAGACAAATTTATTTTCCCTTTGTTTTACATCAGCTAGGCCTTTATTTCTCTCTGTTACCTAAAATAAACATAAACTACTTGTCACAAAAGGAAAGATACACCATTAAGCTGATTTTACCTCATTTTTTGGTGGTGGCATGCTAGCTTAGTTTTGAGGGAAACGTGTTTAGCAGCCTCTTCCCAGGGCTGAAAGAAATGTGGTTACAAAGGTTAGATATTTACATAAACGACTGCCCAGGCACTTTACGTGCTTCCATAACTTCGCAGCATTCCATTTTATTTGTTTATGAAATTTAGTTTGCTCTTCTTTGGTGGTAACTATTTTGTTATTAAACAAAACATGTACATGACTCAAGTGTATGTCCACAGAGCTAGAAAGAGTTCAGGGCTTTTCTTCTCCCCAAATAAGAATTTCTGAGTGGTTTATGAAAAGGTTACAATATTATATTTAGAAAACAAAATACTGAGGCACAATGACAATAGATATTCCAGATCAAATCCTCCTCAGGTTGTAGAAAGCACAGCATCTCCCTCTGTTCCGGAGAAAAGTCAACTTAAGACAAGTATTCAAAAAACCCTCAAAAACCAAACCACCACACAGCACTATTAATAACCATCCACAAGGATAGGATTGGGTATCACTAACTGCTACTAAAGATATTGAATCAATCCCAAAAATCTATCTGGCTGCTCTAAAGCTTCACTTTGTATAAAAGTTGCCATGGTTAGTAAAAATCATGGCAACTTCTGCACAGAGTGAACCTGCACAATAGTAAATTGAATATTTTTAAGTTCTTCATTTCTGCTTCAAGGATTACTTGCCTCCCCTCCCCAAATTTTTAAAAAGGCTTAATCAATGCTACTCCTGCTTTTTTACGTTTTAAAAAAAAAAAGGGGGAGGAGGGGGGAACATTCTCTTGTTGCTTAGACTGACCAGACCCAAAACAGAGCCATCCATCAAAAGCCTTAGACGGTACCTAACCCAAGTAAAGAAAGAAATTAAGCCCATTTGTTTCTGAAGCTATGACACTTATGCTGAATTTCCCGGTGCTACTGCACAGCCACCAAGACATTCTGTGGTTGGCAAGAAAGAGAAACTTGCTAGAAACCTCCTGCAAATGAAACCCAGCTGCTTAAGCACAATCCCAGATGTCTCCTGCACTGTGTGGCTTTGATAGATTAAATTGAGCATAAGAAAGAGATGAAATATTTATGAAAATTAAATTTGCAGGATGCATGTCAGTTAGCCTGAAAAACACTTTTTCAAATGAAGACAAGAAACCACATTTTTCACCCAACCAGGTTAGGTTAGGTTATAGTGGTGGTATTCATGGAGCGCCCGAGATGCTTATGTTTCCTGCAGACTGCTTAGCTTTTATTCAAACCACTCATTCCAGAAACAGCAACTGCAAATACTGTCTCTGACACCAGTGTATCAAACATTTACAAACAATACACTCAGATGAAATATTACGTTTTACTCCTTATCCACAAAAAGCTTAGTATTGCAAAGGGTGGGAAAAAGCTCAAATCACATACAGTAGTCTGTGTAATGATACCATGACCTGGACACCAAATACTTCTGGAATGAACGACACATCCCTGCTTCACATTTAAGGGAATGCTATTTGGTATTTAAGCAAATGAATACATTCTAAAACATATTCTGGCTATTAGTTAATCAAAACTTCACACAGGTTGGCTTCCTCAAAAGAGCAGCGAAAGAAAGAGTCAATGTGGTAAAAGAGCACCAGAAAGCATAAATTAAGACATATACGATTAAATGAAGCCATGGAAGCACCAAATACTGACATCTGTCCAATGATAAACGCCTTGCATAAAATCCCCAAACACAGCTGCTATCTCTCTTTCTCCATGGTCTAGGTCTTGCCTGTCTTCACAGATCTGTTATCATTATGGTAAGTGCTACTTCAGAACATACTAGGTTTTCCTTTCCCAGCTCTTCCTACTTTTCATCCCTCTGTAGGCAACCATCTTAAAAAAGGTGGCACCCTTTTTCGAGATGCTTTTATCTCTCTTTTGAAGGATTAAGAAACCCGGAATAATTTTTTAGGGAGTTAAACTTTGTGATCATTTAGCACTCAACTACTTCAAAACCCTGCCTTATACAAATACCATTCAAATACAGAACTATGACTTAATTCACATGGATGTGGTCTTCTTAGCAAAGCAAAACTAATACACCAGATTAATATTTATTCTGTGGATTAATAATAAAGGGGCTGCAGCTCTCTGTGTGGCTCACTGAATGCTTTTGAAACAGAAATGAAAAGGCCATTAACTTCAGCAAAGCAGGAACAGAGACAAATCTAACGCTTTCCAATGCCCTCGCGCTCCTCAAACACCTCCTGAGCATGTTACAGGGCTGCTGGATGATCCAGGACAGCAGAGCTGTCCCAAAGGAGATCAGGGGTTTATTTGAAGAAGCCCAGCAAGTGACATTTCCTAAAGAGTTTCAAAAGAGGCACAAGGAATATCCCATTTCCTTTTCACAGGATGTTTACACACTAAGACTTGAGTACCTTTTACACTGTTAGGCTAATGCAAAGTCAGACTACAACAGAGGAACAAAAATACACTTTCTCCGTGTGCATATTTTGAGTTGTGTGTACACCAACGCTGAGACAGAAGCAACAATCCAAAAATTTGCTGATAGATGATCAGTATTGTGGCAACATCACAGTTACTCCACAGACAAACAGACATCACAAAAATAATTAGAAAATATCTCCCTACAGTTTGCGGTGTAAAACAGTAAAAAATAGTAGAGCTGCAAACAGAAGTTAATAAACAAACATGACTATCCTTGGTCTGTATAACCAAACTGACACACTAGCCCTGTTATTTTTTTACAAGAGTTAAGCCTCCACTTTTTCAAAGTATTCAAGGAAGAATTAGGCTCCAAAGGACCATTTCAGTTTAAAATCATATAGGTTTTTGAAGTAACCTGCTGAATAAACTCTTCATGGTTACTTTGGCTACCACATGGCACATCTAGTTTCAGTCCACTTAAATGTTCTGCTTTCTAGTGATGAATCTGGAAGAAAAGGCATTCAACAAATCATGAGTGAAGAGTTTCCCCAACTGCAAAACAAGTCAGGCTTTCAAACCCAGTATCTTTGCCAGCCAGACAAGCTGAGGACCTGACACTTGGTGGGTGATAAACTCCAGTTTAGAACAAGTGGGTGCAGAGTACATTTCATTTGTCCTGGGTTGAACTGTATCTCCTAGAAAAAAGAGAAGAGAGGGAATAATGGAAGGGAAGATCCTAGTATTGCTATCCTCCCTCCAGGTATGATGCTGAAGAGATCAGATTTTGAGCATCTGTGATGCTCTCCACAAGCTGCTTTTATTGCTGATTAATACTGAGAGATTAATAGCTGGGGATGCCACATAATAGCTGCAGTATAAAACTCTTGAACACACAGTCATGGTTATGCATTTAACAGCTGGCTTCATACTTTCAATGGATCTTGCCATATGGTAACCAGGATCAGTTTACACTTACAAAATTATTACTTTAAATGCATGCTGTACAACTATACCACATAGCTCTGTCTAAAGTAATGCAGCCCAAAGGCTACCTACCCCTGTGTTTCCCAAATCATCCTTCAGCTTTCACCAACATCAGGTCCTATCTCCTAATTCCCAGAATTTTTAGCTTTAAGCCTCTGAGAGTTAAAACATGTTAAGTAGCAGCAAATATCAGAGGCAGGAGATGGAGGCCTGGCACTTCGCCAGACAACAACTAGACCAGCAGGTGAACATGAATTTTTTTGGATTAAACCAAAGTACAGTACTGCCTGCTAAATCCCTTGAGCAGTGAACTGTATGACAAGTAATTATACCAAAGAATTTTGTTACATCAGGTTTATATATTCACCAGATTGCAACGATAATTAACAATTGCGTCTAGTCGAAGTCCCTGTGGCTTTGGACCTGTTAAGTGTAAAGGCTGATGTGTCGCTCCACAGCATGAAGCTGAAGTATACCAACAGAGAGCACCACAGGCACAAGCATTACACTCCTCGAAGATACAACTGGCTCCGGCCCAGTTTTCTCATAATGTCTCCCCTCTGCTTTTCACAAATGCTACACTCCTTCATTCAGAAAGACTTCTCTGTGATTTCCACATGCCAGTTTAGGACAAGCCTGTGACATGGTCAGTGCCTACTGCAAAGATGCTTACTGCCTTACTGCAAAGACATCAGGAAGACGGAAAAATCTGCCAAACCAATATCCTGCCTTTATCCCATATGGGTAAGATGGGCAGAAAATGCTCAAATTTTTGGTTAAGCTCCACCTTTGCAGTAAGTTAAGGCTTATATTTCATTCCACATATAGGACTGATACAGCTATGTGGTGCCATAGGCAAAGGATTTGGGCCAAAACTACAATTTTGCCCCAAACCTCAGCCTCTTATGCCACATTTCCTTCTTTTTGAGCTGAACTTTGCTCAGATTATGGGACAGAAGAGAGTTTTCCAAAAAAAAGAAGTGTTTTGGCAAGAAAAGTTATTTGCACCTGTTTCCTTTACAGTACAACCCTCGTTTGCATCATCAAGCTCTGTTAAACATTTTTTCTAAACGTCCAGTTAAATTAGCATGCTGGTTTAGGCTGGGATAGAGTTAATTTTCTTCATAGTGGCTAGTATGGGGTATGTTTTGGATTTGTGATGAAAACAGTGATGATAATACAAGGATGTTTTCATAATTGCTGAGCCATGCTTACACAGAGTCAAGGCCCTTTCTGCTTCTCAATCCACCACACCAGTGAGTAGGCTGGAGGTGCACAAGAATTTGGGAGCGGACAGCTGACCTCAATTGACCCAAGGGATATTCCGTACCATATGACATCATGTGCAGCATATAAAGCTGGGAGAAGGAGGACGATGAGGGGAGAACTTTCAGAATGATGGCGTTTGTCTTCCCAACTAACCATTACGTGTGATGGAGCCCTGCTCTCCTCAGGATGGCTGAACACCTGCCTGACAATGGGAAGCAGTGAATGAATTCCTTGTTTTGCTCTGCTTGTGTGCACAGCTTTTGCTTTCCCTACTAAACTGTCTTTATCTTAACTCACGAGTGTTTTCACTTTTACCCTTCTGATTCTCTTCCCCATCCCACCAGGGGGGAGTGAGCAAGTCACTGTGTGGGGCTTAGTTGCCAGCTGGGGTTAAACCACGACAAATGTTTTTTTGGCCTATGTTATTCATGCTTCAGTTTTCAAACAATTATTACCTTTTCTGACTTTGCTTTTGAACATTTCCTTCAGAAAGAATCCCCTTAAATCTGAATTCCAGCCTGGAATATTACCCTCTGCAAGTTTGCAATGCAAGTTAGAAATAGAAAATAGTGCCCAGTCTAAAAGCCTGAACGCAAGATCTGCAGTTCAGTCTGACCTTTCTTATGCTTTGATCTCAAGTTTAGAGAAGACTAAATTCAGCCAAAACTACCCTAACCAACAAAGAGAGATGAGCAACGGCCTTAGGTTTGTCAAGAACAAATCACGTCAAAAGTATTTAAATTCTAGGACAAGGCATAGGCCTTGTGGACATAAGACAAGCAAGACTGCACGTGAACTGCAGGACAGGACTAATATTCAAAAATATTCTTAAGAAGTTGAATAAATTATCAGGAGAAGCTGGGGTGCTATTCACCCAGTATATCACAATACTCAAGTCTGAGTTCTGCATTTTGAGGAATATATGGAGAGACTGAAAAATGCACAACAGAAGTCAGCAAGAGTAACTGGAGACACTCAACATTAGGCAACTAGAATTGGGCTTAAACTGGAGCAAAGACAACCAGAGCACACTTGAGACTAGCTTTTCTAGAGGTGAGAATGGAGAGGCACTGGAACTGATTGCCTGGAAACCTGTGGTATCCTCATCACTGAAGGGAAGTCAAATATTGGTAACAAACATCATATGCACATCAGAGCGATTGACTAATCTCTTGGTGTTGCCCTCCTGCCCTATATCCAGTGCAAATCTGCTGTTATATTAATGATATAACTACATTTGGTATTAGCAACCACGTGGAACCATCAGGATCTCCCCAGGCATATGTACAGGCAAAAGGCAGACTCCACAGGCTAATAATTCATGACCCCACTGTGATCATCCTGCAAGGAAACAACAGCTTTGAAGGGCAAGAACAGAAGCATCTACTAAGCAAATTTAAGCAAGAATTAATACCTTGCTCTTGGCCTGAGGTGCAGACTGAATTACTTAAAAGACCTTAATTTGCTTTTAAACTCTCTCTTCATAACTCTTGGCCTTGAAATTGCCTAGAGCAATGGGACTCTAACACATAATCCAAAGGATAGGAGCAAACAAAGTGTTACAGTCATGTACCTTAAAAAGAAATAAACACATCAAGAATATCATTACACAATGCATAGCTTTACAAGGTTTTTTCCCAACAATTTGGCTTCTAAAGCCCTCAGCTTCAGTTGCTATCACTTTGTCTTTCTTTAATTGATGAAAGACTTTGGGCTGGATTCCATTTCATGTTCAGTATTCTGGAGGAGGACACGGAGTTGGCAAGAGCACCCTTGGGAACCCACATGGGCACTTCCTGGCAAAGACTGCTCAGCACAAGTCTGTTGCCCTCTGAGCTGTGCTGGCAAACAAAAAATACACAGTCCTCAGAAGGGAAAAAATCCTGTGCTGAGCAAGCCATTGGTTAAATTTCTTAAAAAGTTTGTACAAGCGCTCAAAAATCAAGAAAAGATTGGACTCCCAAGTGCCAGGAAGCTGGGTATGTGTTCCAAATGCAAACTGTGAACACAGGAGCAGCTGGGTTTCAAATTACACTACTGGGAATCTCCTACTGCCACTTGTAGTTACAGTGTTGATAAGACACAATATCTGAGGATCTATCTTTTGGTGTAACTTTTGCATGTTCATCATTGTGCCTGGAATTCTTCAGAGAGGGAAAAAATCTTGGCATCTTCTGGACAAGAGAAGTTATCTGCGCACATCTTTCAGCAACCTGCTGCATTTCTTCTACAGATCTGCCTGATGCCCCTGCAGATGCTCTTAAATCAGAACACATCTGATTTCCTTGAAGGCCATCGTACCAAGATTCTCATTGTCTTCAGGAGCACATAACTGCGGCATGGATAACTGATGATAACCTAAGAACGCCCTTGTTCTTCAAGGGATCCCATAAAAAAGTGTCAGAGCATTTACCCACCAAAATTTTTAAAGGGAACAGAGAAACTAGTAAGACTCAGAAACATTTATGACTCCTGGTTTCAGAGGAGTTGATGCCGCTCCAGCAGCACTCCCTACTTCAGCAGCAGAGGGTGCTGGCAGAATACTGAGGGTCCCTGCAAAAATATCCATGGCTGGTTGCTCAGGTGTGACTGCAATTTGTCCAGGGCGTGCATATCACACAAGTATCGCTTCAGAAGAACAGCAGCAGTGAATGGTTTTAAGCTAGGCTTTCAGTATCACCTCAAGTCTGTAAGACCTGCCCCATCCCATGCAAAACTGTGCAGTGCGCTCACTCCTAAGCCTCATGCACAGCTCCTGCAGTCAAGTCTGAAAACAAGGTCAAACATTAGATATAAAAACATCAGTCCAGCAGTTCTTGTGATTCAAGGAGAAAATGATCGACCAAGGATCGCGAGCTTGAATCGTAACACTTGGTACAGACTTCTGCAGTCCAACTGCTGCTCTGAATCCTACTCTGCAGCTACCACACTCTCCTCCAAGCCCAGCTGCTCCCACGGACACCACGTCCACATCCCACCGTGTGAAAGGTTTTAGGGCAAATGGACTACATGAGTGGCGCTGCTGTTTCTTCTGCTCCTTAGCTTTAGCATGTCTTATTAGGAAGCCAGAGTAAAATCAACTCAAGCATCAGAAAAACTCATGGTTGATGCTGAAGGGCTACAGGCGATGTCACAGAATGTTTGTTTAGGTAAGGGAACTGGCTAATTTATGGCGAGAAAGAAAAACCTTCCTTGCTGTGAATACTTTTTTTCCTCTTTTCAGATGCAATACTTGACTTGCTAGCTAACCGCTTCATGCTGAAAACATACAAGCCAAAACACCAACAGTGTCTCATTAAACTATTTACCACTTTTTAGAAGACACCAAGCATAACAGAAAAACGTCTCTTCAACGACACTAGTTCTTCCAAAGAGCGTCAGCACGTGAACGAAGCGCGGCACTGGAAGCACCTTTATAAACTCCCCCCAACCCGCCACCTCGTTTGCTGCACCCTCAGCTCGTTTTCAAACGCAATTGTCCTAAGTGCATTTCAAACCCACTAATACACGTTCCTTATTTTCAGTCTCCGTAACGAATAAAGCTCCTACGATTCTGCCGTCAACCCCAGTTCTGCCTCATTACAATTTCTGTTCACTGCTAATTAGTGCCCCCTTTTCTCTTTATTAGCTGCATCGAATTTTCGCTCCTTGATGAGTAAACACGGCATTTTTCACTTGTAATTAAGGCGATGCTTCCCTGGTGAAACCGACGCGCGAACGAGTCGAGCCTCAGGAGCGCAGCACAAGGCTCCTCAGCCCACCTTTACTCGCAAAAAGCACCCCTCGCTGCTAACAGGGGCAGGCGGACCACGGGGACGCGCCCGCCCGGCCCGGCCCTTCTGGCGGCAGAGCCGGTACAACGCAGCCGCGGTGCG
>VZZY01018524.1:158367-237326 GCA_013400335.1 Eurystomus gularis
TCCGCAGGCAGGAGGGGCCGGCCGGCAGCCGCCCAGAGCAGCCCGGGGGAGCGCCGCCAGCCACGCTTCTGCACGGCGTTAAGATAGGGCACTCTGCCTGCCGCGCTTGCCTGGACTCTTCCGAAGCTGGTGTCATTCTTCAAGCCCTAAACGAGCCGGTTCAACACCGGTGCGGCGCGGGATTCCCCTGCCAGCCGGTTCGCGAATCAGGCGTGCCCACGGGTTTAACCCACGCGCGGCAGCCGTGCCCCTTCTCTGCTTGGTGCGCGCAGACAAAGCCGCCTCAGCTATGGCTGGGGTTACTAGGCTTCTGCGTTAATCGTCTCTTGGTATTTGCTCAGCAAAACACTATTTTCGACTGACAGACCGATTCTGATCCTGTGCCCAGAGAAAGGCTGCTCAGGTAGTGTCGGCGGAGGCAAACCCACAAGAGATAACCCATCCACGCACCTGCCCCCTAGGACAAGAACAGGTGTTTTGAACAACTGTTACAGCACCAAACAGCAGAAGTATGTGGCCTACATTCTTGAACAAAGCACCGGTGAGATACCTAAAACACTGAGTTACGGCAATACGACAGGAAAATTACAGTGTGACATACCACAATAAAAAGAGGCTCCCAGCTACCACTGAGCAACAAAAAAACAAGAGCAAGGGCAAACTAGGTATTTACAAATAAACTCCATGTCAATATATAGTAGCTATTAACGACAGCACTATTATTCTTTGTCCATAAGAATGAGAAAAGTAGGTTTCGTGATTCATTAGCCCATTCTTGATGATGTTTGCTCAGTTTGGCACTGATACTGGACTGCTGTAGCTAACGGAAGCCTGGCATCTCAGTGGGCATGTTCCGCTACGAGGCTCCAAATGGTATTTTGCTCAAAAAAAGTGATCCCCCAGAAGCTTTCTGGGGAAGATCCACATCTTTGATGATGCTTAGCGAAATGGAAATCTTTGAAGTGGCTGCCTAGCAGCTGTCATACAACAGTTATTACTACCAGATTAAAATTCAACTTAATGGGACTGAGGGTAAGCTGGCCAAAGCTTAAAAAGCATTCATAAACCTGACCTTGACCAGCTACCACAAATGTGATGAGCGTTACTCGTGTCTTCCCAGTAATGTGTGGAATTTATTTTTCTTTCCTCATCCTTTTGTTTAAAACTCTTATTAACTGCTTGGTTACTGCACCATTCTACAACGCAACTGCATCACAGACATACATTTCTATGCACGTGAACTGGATACATCATTTACATGAATATAATTTTTCAGTCTTTTTCATGTGTTTTCATTGGAATACATAGCAAGAAAGTAACACAGTAGTGTCTAAACTATTTTCTAATGAGTCCTAATTACAGATTTGCTCCACACGTAGCAGTTCTCATGGGAAAAATTGTCATAGTTCTAAAATTCATATTTAACCTATATGCTGTCTTCAAAAAGCATGCTTGATATTTCCTTCACAAGCTCCCACATAAGCACAAAAAAACCCCCTTAAAGCAATGGTTTGTTATCTGCTGGCACCATTTGAATTGTTCCTATTACTAAACCAAAATATCCCGAACTGCCACGGATCACACATCTTTCATCAAACGCTACAGAGAGACCATTCGTCCTACGTCAAACATAGGATGGCATTCCTATGACCTTTTTGACTGCAAGATGCAAGAGTATCATTTTGGACACTCAGGACAGACACCACAAGCTGCAGTTGTGTGGCCATAAAGGACTGGATGAATTCAGAGCTGCGAACAGCTGAATCTGAAAGACTGCCATTGAAAGTATGGGGAATATAACAGGGATGCTTTTAGGATGCCAGCAGAATCAACACATTTAAAAGTTTCTTGCGTACACCAAAGCAAACATAAGTATTTAAAGTCGGTCTTTAATTCACGTTTGTATCTGTCGACTGATGCCCAGTAACAGAGTGCAGTAGTGAGGTCAAAACTTACAGTGGGAAGAACCTCAAACATAACTGGAAAGCTGCACCACAACGGGGCAATATAAGTCAACATGTGCTGGGACGGCCATGGTTAGCTAGTCTGAGTCACTGAAGGAAACCAGAGATCGGCAAGCAGGCATACCAACGTTAGCTGAGGTCGAGCAACCCTTGAAAGTTACTGGCTTTTATCAGTTCTTTTCCAGTATTAACCATTGATGCCTAATAGGTATTTATTAGGGTGTGGATGGCAGGAGGACTCTTTCAGAGTCAGTGATATATCTCATTAAATCAGGTTTCCTTGCAAATCCATACAGGATATATGGATAACAGGTGGTATTCCTCTCTGGGACAGTGGCCAAGAAGAAAGCATAAATTACTTTAACACATATCTTGATCATTTTTTGGAAGAAAAAAGAACAGGACAAAGAAGTGTAACATGGCTGCTCGAGACACTGTTGTCATGGATTTAATGACACAAGAGGTTTCCTTTCCTGTCCCAAATTCCAGTGTTTCTAACCTTAACATGAATAATATCAACCCATTCAGCAGAGCAAAGAGGTGACAGCTCAGTGATGGGAAGCAAAGGGGAGAGAGATGTTTTTTGTAGATACATGTCCTGCTCCTGCTTCTCTGATGGCTTCAGAGTTCAAGGTGTGAGCTGCAACTAAGGAATCTTTTTGACCGTGTATTTTCAATGAGGAGTAGGACACTCTGTTGTTATTAGAGCACAAAGCAAAATAAATAAATGAAGCAAACAATAGTGTGTTGTCATTACAGGATTTTTAACCAGGCTGTCAGCGTTCATGGATCTTTCCCTCAATCCTGGGGAATATGTCAGTATTACACACTTATTCATATCAAAGTATGTACTGCAAATTATTGCTCTGATAGGGACATTATATTTCTGAAAATGGGAAGAAAATTTTCAAGTCATCGTAAATGTGGAAAAAATATTTTCCCATCATGAAGGTTGACATCATTGTTTCCATAGTTGTTAATGTCATCAATGATGTAACTGTATCTTTGATTTCTTCCTGCTAATTATGCTGTTTTCCTATATATTTTGTGTTCTGTAAAAGCTCTTTGCCCATTAAAATCCTTCTCTAAGCAGAAGCACAAATCAAAAAGTCTAAATTAGCAACATTTCATTGCTGCTCTTTTATTTTTCCTGCTTAAATAAACAATCCAGTACTTAAAGTACAGTAAGTAATATCCACAAATTGAAGGCTCTTCCTTCAGCCAAAACCTGTTTACCGCTCTTTTCTCCACAAAAGCAAGCAGAAATTAATTCTTTAAGACACTATTTTGTATTATTTTTACTCGCTTTGTGGTGAGACATAGCGTCCCCATTTGTGGAGCATAAGATCAAAAAAGAATAAAAAGATGCTTTCACTCCACTTTGAAAAACTGAGGCATTCAAACCCAGAAAACAAAAGCTGTTACGTGCTTAGAAATCTCTGCAAAGACTCTTAAAAGGTGCTGGAGAAGCAAGTTGAACCTCTTTTGCCCAAGTTTTCTTCCCTCCCACCTCGCTCCACCAGTGCGGTGCTCCTGCGACAGCCCAGAGAGGAGCAGCGCACCCCAGCCCCTCTGTGGGGACTGCCACCGCCTTCCAAACAGCCCCCGTTCCCCTGCGGCCTGGCTGACGGAGCCGTCTGGCATTCCAGGCACGTATTCCTCTGAGTTTTGTCTTTTTTTTTCTCTTCCAGAGACCTGCCAAAGTTTCCTCTCCTCTCTGTCACCTTCCCCCCGCCCCGCCCCCCATTTGGAAAGGGTAAAACGGGAGCCAGAAGGGAGAAAATCCCATAACTTGTCCAAAGCATGCAAGGATGATTTGTGTTCTCACTTATAGGGTATGACTGTCACTGTTGATCTGCTTTCAGGCCTAGATTACATCTGATAAGGGCTGACCTTATTTGAGTATTCACACATTATGCACTCATGGAGAGCACGCTGGACACAAAAGTCCCTCAGATGTTCTGGGCATCAATCACGCTCACAGCATGGAGGCTGCCAAACTTTTCTTCCCTTTAACGCAGGAGAGGAGAGGGTAGTCCAAGACAGACTTAATAAAGTTTAAAGCTATGCCACAGTATATTTGGGGCCCATTGTCTTCTAAAAGTGTGCTTTTCAACAAATTCTCTGCAGTTACCAGGGGCAACAATTCGTCTTTAACAAATTGGGGCGAGGGGGAGCAGTGGGGGAGGGCAGACAGTAGGGAGGAGGGAAGGCGAACAAAGGGCTTGCCAGAGTCTTTGAAAAAAGCCAAAGAACCAAACCTCTTCTTTCTCTTATTCACCACTTACTTACAAAAACAAAGTGATTTCTCTAAATCAATCCTAAAAGTGGAGTAATTTCAAAACATGTCTTAAAGCAAATCACATCCTTAAGAACTCGGGAACCTATTGTTCACCACATGCAAATACACTCATTGCCTCAAATAAGGCATGCTTTTGTAAAGAATATATTATAAACATCACTAAAACATTTCATCTGTTGCAACGACTGACACTTCTGTTCAAACTTTTCCTGATTTTACAAGAGTTGCAATTAGTTTTATAAACCTTCTGTTTCAGTCTACACGTATACTTTAAATTATGAGAGCCAGGAGGAAATCAGAGCACACAGCAGGTGATGCATGTGCTGCTCTGAACTGGACTCAGCCTAATATGATTTGGTCTGTGGTTCTTTTTCCTTAGTTAAAATCTAGCATATAAATGCAAGTTAAAACTTGCAATATTTTCATGAAAGTAAACAAATTCCTTTTATCAGTACAAGCATACACACAAACATACACATATACGTGCGCATCCTATTAAAAGTTCACTTGTTGGTTTCAAATGCATTACCATATTATAGAGCAGGGGTCCTCAAACTACAGCCCGCGGGCCGGATACAGCATTCTTTTTCCTGGTTTTTTTTGTGCACTACTACAAATAAAATGTGTGCAGTGTGCATAGGAATTCGTTCATTTTTTTCCAAACTATAGTCCGGCCCCCGACAGTGTCTGAGGGACAGTGAACCGGCCCCCTGGTTGAAAAGTTTGAGGACCCCTGGTATAGAGGAAAAGAACATTTCTCTGACAAGCTGGATCGAAATCTAAATGTGCAAGGGAAGAATGTATCTTTAACTTTACTAAAGCTCCTTACTAGGCTGAATATTTTTCATCAAGGAGCAAGCATCATAAAAGGTGTCTATTTAGGGAAGTTTAAGGAGCTTAGATATATGTTTGACTTAATAAACCAGAACCAATTATTTATAGTGTTTTGTCATATTCTGCCTGATCTTGCAATGAGAATCTGCGCAGACTTCTACATGGTACCCCAACCAGAAGCTACCCCCAGAAACTGGGAGCCATGCAGCCACCATCAGCTCAAACAACTGAGCACTCCACGGAACTATATCTGCCGTGATACCACTACCACAGCAACTGTATCTACCCAGATGTTGAGCCACAGCAGGCTTATGTCCAGATGTCTCAGGCTGTGGCAAAAAGACCTCTGCACCTACAAAGGCTAAAGAAATCCCCAAAAGGTCATATAACAGAGTCATCTCTACATTGACACACCAGATCAGATCAACAGCTCCGCTTATCCATATTCCTGTCTCCAATAAAAGGTTTTTGCTTTTTATTAATTTTTAAATGCATTGCTTTTTAATTTCATTGGGATGTCTTCTGTCTTTTATTATGTAAAAGGTTAAATGGAAGAATCCAATTTGCCTCCTCTTTTTGTATGTATTATTCTATTTTCCTCCTCCTGTCTCCTCTTATTGAAGTCCTCTCTAACCAGCCCCCGAATTTGAAATTCCTCACTCCTCTAGGAGGTAGTTCATCTTGTGTTTTAGTCATCCACCTATTTCTGCTGCACTTTTTTATCTGCTGAGGTTGCCAGATATCAATGCAGCATTCCCAGAGGGATGTGGCACTCACTGAGCGACACAGTCAGTTTCAGAAATTGGCTCTATCTGTCATTTGGAGTCAAATATTTTATTTGCTTTTCTCACTGTGCAAAGCAGAAGATTTCATTGACTTGTTCGAGAGGACAAGGATAGTTTTTGTATTCAGAGCTATTTCAACCTTCAGGAAATTTACCAGGATTTTGCATTTGACAACCTGCATTTGCCAAAAATACTTTAGCCTGCCTACTTGTATCACTCTAGCAAATCTCTTGCAGCTTTGCTTGATTCTTTCTGATCTAAGCTAATTTAGATAATTACTTTTTCCTTCTCTGAAGTCACTCTTTCCTCCAAAGCCTAATGTATCCAAAACCAATTCCAGAAGTAGCTTGTTACTGACTTCCTGGTTAACACGGGAGGAGCAGTGTGCCTCCCAAATCTCTGTTTATCCTTTCCCTCTCAATATGCTGATGAACGAGGCTGCACAACAACAGAAGAAGATGACCAACAGAGATGGATGGTTGAGCGTGATGGTTGGGTACAGAAGGAAGGCGAGCAAGCAGAGGGCTGTAACTACACTCAAAAAACTCTTTTAATCATTCACACTGTATTTCAGGGCTGTCCTCTCTTATCCATAGATGAGTTCTGCAGCCAGCCTCCCGCTGTCCCCGCTCGCCTGCCGCGGGCAGAGCTGGCAGCTGCTCTTCAACCCCTTTCGCCACCTGGGAACCTAAATTTAGCCCTCTGGCCTGGCCAGAAGAAAGGGTTGAAGGGTTGAGGGCAGCCAGGCTCAGTCCTATTCTCGGCATGCTGCTGCGGAGCTGAAGCAACATGTGTGCATCTCTGCACGCCATGTCCTGCCTGGTATGTTGTCAGGCAAACAGACCATCTCCCTGCTGGGTGAGATCTTTCAAGGTGGTAGTAATGCCAGATAACACACAAATTTGAAAGTGTGAAAGGTCAACCTTTAAACCTACATCAATAAGCCACTCTATCCTAAATTTTGTCTTTTATAGCTAAGAAAAAAATATGCTAACAGGATTTAAGCATACATAAAAATAATAGGTAATGCTTTTATAAGGTAAAGTGTTCTCACCAAGTAAGTTATTGGCAGAACCTCTTGGTACAATATCTTATCAGTACATCATTTCATATTTCACAAGTTGCTTTCACCACAGTTTGTATTTCAGCCTCCAAGCTATTCTACTAAGCAATAAATGGACAAAGACATAGATTTATTCCCCTGATGCCAAATGCATGTCTGATGGATTTGGAAAGTGTCCTACAAATTCAAGATAGGCATCTGCCAAAATAAATCTGACACTAAATGCTTGCAGAGGATATCTTTTTCTCCCATACCTCTTACTTACTGGTTAACAATTTCCAGTTGTAATCACTTATTTTACTGAGCAAAACAACATGTTTCTCTGTTTGCAATCACATTGCTCTACAGGTTGGACTCCAGAGCAGATCACCCTGAAGAACCACAGTGGCACACTGGTTTAGGTGCCCAGGCCTCCAGGGAGATTAATGCCATAATATGCACCCACTAATTGTAACTTTCCTATAATGACAGGTCTACAAAAACCACAGAATTAAGCAAACACATACAAAGTAAATGCATTTAATTATTTCAATATTGCAAAGAGTGCAAGTGTGTGTACAGGTTTACCATAAGAATGTTAGAAAAAAGAAAAAAAACAACCCAACAACCAAATTTCACTCCATTTATACTAAATTATTTGTATTACAACAGAAGACAAGTCAAAACCTCAAAGCAGTCCCTAACATGATGTGGACACAACACAACACATCTAATTCATTTCTAACTGGTATAATGAACTTGAAGACAAGTTGGAGCTTGCTTAGCCCACTAGGCTACTGAATTTTCAAGTACTAATTTCAGTACCATGTACTTCTGCAATATTATAAAAAATAATAATATAATAATTGACTTCAACAGTATCTCCTATTTTGGTGGAAGGTTTTGTTTGCTTGCGTTTTTGTAGCTAAAATGCATATTAAACATTAAAAAAAAAACCCTTGGCTCTGCCTCTTTAAATAAGTAGACAGCTTCTTCAGTCCCTCACATTCCTTCACCTGTCCCCAGTTACGCAGCACAGCTGCTTGCGGGTTTAAGATTTTTTTTGTGAAGTAACAGTTCATGATAATCTCATTAAATCCTTTCTAACACTTTCCAGTTCATACAGGATTTCCTTCGCTGGAGTGAGTGGAGCAAGGATTGGCTGTTTAAGCAATCGCTTTCAAAAAAAGAAGTCATCCAAAGCCATCCTCTCAGAGCAACCCTCAACAGCCGGAGGGTGCAGGGGAACCAAAGCTTGGCCCCAAGCGAGGAGCTGGAACAAACCTGGAGATACAGCAGCTCTCTTTGCCTACAGCTGAAAAACAGTATTAAAAGTGTAATCCCCAAAGTCTTTGCACGTAAAATAAATAATGCACTAAGCAACCTCCTTTAGACATAAATCATGCTGTTTAAGTGTAGACACGTCCCTCTCTCTTGCTAGTCTAGGATGTGCTGGGGAGTTGTTCTTTCTGGGGGAGGCTCCATGACCAGGTTGGCTGCTCAGACATCTCAGCCATTCTCAAGAATGGGCAACAAGCCTCCCCAGGAAGAACCGAGTGTGTGAAACAAAAGCAAGACAAAAAGAGGCCTGATTATTTTATAGATATGCCTTCTACCAGGTCTTACAAGACATGCTGTAGGTGTCCTGAAAGCATTTTCAAGGAGAGGGATCTCCTCAGAGAAGCCTTGGTCATGAGCAGATGCAAGTGAAACATTGGGAGTGACAGCAAGAAAAGCTGAGATGTCTTAAACTGCTCTACGAGGAAACAGGAACAATTTTTAGACTCCGTTACAAAGACTTGTATAGCATCAACTACTTCTATCAAAACGGTCAGTTTTCATTTCACTGTACGTGGTCTCATCAACTGCATTTTAATGGGGTTTTTCCTTATTTACATGCACTTAAATGGCAAACACACATTTCCTGCTCTAACTGCCAAAACCTACTTTTTTTCACATTGCCTGCCTAAACCCATCCAAAGCGAGCAATGCAAAACATGTAAGAGTATAAAGTCTGTAGAAAGGGCTGGCCAGCTCAGGTATCTGGATAACAAATATTTTTACAGGCCTTTCAGTGGCTTAAATCCAGGACAGCTCTGTGGTGATTTATTTGCCTCCAACAGCTCTAGGGTGGCCTATGTAAAATTAGCTGGTAATTACAAACCAGGTCCCTAGTGGGCATGTTCCATGCCCAAAGCAGTAGTGACTGGTGCTTTCTTGCTGAGGGTTGCAGTAGAAAGACCAAGGACTGAGTGGGATATCTCATGCCATCAGAAGGAATGAGGCTCAACAGCAGAGCATTATGCTAGGATTTTGCAGGATCGAAGCACAGATCATCTTATTTAAGCCGTAAATACAGGTGTCACTTTTTACGATCACCCTGCTAGCACTTTTAATAAGTATTAAACGCAGTCTTTAAGGGTTATGCAGAATTTGTCTTCCAAAAACATACTCCCCTGAGAGCACACAGCATAGGCTGTTTGCAGTCTGAGCCGCTACTGCAGATTTTTTTATCTGGCAAGGTGAAAATTGTCCCCACATCTCAGCATAGAAAGGAGCAAATATTAATGGCACAACCTGCATCTTCACCACTGAGGACAGTTCTGATGTCTGAGATGTCAGTGATGGCTTTTTGCATAATTGTAACACCTTCTTTAATATAGAATTGGTTGCAAATCTCCATGCACTGAAAGTCTGCAAGTCTTGCCACCACCTCCTCTGCTGCAGGACAGCGTCACTACCCTGCCTTGGCCTGCAGGGTCCAGCCTCATCCATAGAAAAAATATGCTTCTTAAAAACCATGTGAAATATAAAATCAGTGGTATGACTCTCATTGGATGGTGCAGTAACATACTTTTAACTTCTTGTATGCTTTTATAGTGAAGATTGCCGATCAATGAGCTCCCAGCCACACACTGCAACCAAAATAAGTGCTTGCTCTGGTCAGGAATAACTAGCTCAACAATTATCATGCAAATCTTATGGTGCTTAACTCGCCTCAGTCAGTCACCACTGAAAAGGCTGCTCAGGTAATCTATAATAATTGCTTGGCCCTTGGAAGCTCTGATACCACCAAAGGAATTATGCTCAATCTCCACAAAGCAGCATGTGCATACACCAAAACCATACTGACACATTTATTCCGTGAAATCACTCTGGACCAGCATGGGCCACTCAGTCATGTATTAAAAGAGGCTCTTGGGATCTCGTTAAACTTCTACCACTAAATTCCCCAAGTATGACTGATGTTACAATTATGGGGTTTTTTTCTGCCTCCAGTGCAACTCCATTCACCTCCGCCAAAACATCCAAGCAAGATGGAGGCTAAACTTCAGTGCCTATGACTTTTGTTAGGCTGGGATGATTCAGCAATATCTGCATGGTCAGTTCATGTGCTGATGTGAGTCTGGCATCTTCATTGTCTCTCAATGACCTTAAACCACCATCAGGCTGTGGTAATTCTCATACTCTGATGAAAGCTGGAAGCTGATGGGATGTCTAGATTCAGTTTTGCCATGTTTTTCATCAATTTTGGCTGATCTATTTTTTATATATTTTCTGTATGTGCTTTATTTACAATGTGCTAATTAGTTCTCTGTTGTAGATAATACATTAATCTCAGCGCTTGGAAATATTCAGACGGAAAATAAGACCTAGATACCAGAAGTCACACACTTATTTAAAACATGTAGCTGGACAGTATCAATATGACACTGGGTTAGTAGATTAAAATTAACCTACAATTCTGTAATATCATCAAATAAATTGATCTGCTAATAAAAGGAAACACATTTCCAAAAGAATAGGAGTGGTATCCAAGGAACAATTCCACAATGATACATTTTCAATTAAAGAATTACAAGACTACTCTTACTTTTTATCTCTAATGTTAGGTTGTAATTCATTACTGTACAGCTTCTGTTCTTTGTCTTTGTAGTAACTAGGATATGTTTTCAAGGTCAAATACTGATTTTATTACAAAGATATCTACCCACCAAGTTTTTGAAGTTGTCTTGTTTTCCTTTATCTGGTTGCTTGTTTTTGTATATTTGATCAAGATACAGAAGTACTAACAAAATCTATGAGAAATTGACTGCCAGACTGAGAAGAGTGCACAGGAGTGGGTAACACAACAAAAGCAGAAGTAGTTCTATTTACCTCTATTATGTAACCAAAAAGGCTAATTTCCTATAAGGCCACAAGACTTGGAAAGCAAATGCATGGTTATAAGAAAGTAGAGCCATTTAAGAAGTCAATGTTTGCAGAGGGGAGGCAATTCATTATTTAACTATCATTTATGGTGACCACCTTCTAAGTGCAAGAGTCTGAAAGTTAGATAAAACATGATCTTTAATTCTATTTTTATGTGGTCACTTCATATATTCTATCACAACATATCACTCACTAATGTTGCTATGATACTACAAAATGATCATATTTCATCAAATTACAAGCAAAATGCATTACATTCTAAAACTGATTTTTCTTATGCAACTACGGTTCTGTCAATAATTACATTTCTGAACTTTGGTCACATTGCAAAAAAGGAAGGGATTAGTAACCTGTATTGTCAAATTCTCCACTAAGGCTTAGTTTCAGCAATTCATTCCAAATGCTTAAATTCAATAGCACCTGAATTTAAACCTTTAAAAACCAAACCGAAACAAACCCAACAACAAACTCTACCCTCAGAATCTGAAAAAAAGGGGTTTTCCTTGAATTTCACAGAGAAATTTTAAAAAGAGAGGGATGGAGAAAGACAGAATCATGGTTCCCATTACACGGTATCTGTGGAAGGATTATTTCAAGTTAGAAAGCTACCAAGAAATGGAAAAAAAAAAAATTTACATGCTGAACGGTAGTTCCTGCTTCCCATGAAAGCCATCTGTTCTGTGTATGTACATGGTTTGAAAGACATTCCCGGGATTGTGTCAAGCCAAAGGAATCCCCACTAGAGTTACAGAAATATAAACTCCATTTACACTGGCAGGAGAGCTCTAAAATGCAACTCTGAAGACACAGATACCACTACCAGGCTCAGAACCATAACAGTTCTGCTGACATACCAGACGTTATGCAGGATTTTCTCATCTGATATTATATTATGAGAACTGAAACTTTAGCAGCGATAACTCTGAATTAGAAATTCTTCAGATGAGTACAAGGCGAGATCTCCACTCCTCTCTATTGCAAAATGGCATCATCACCCTTTCTCCTGTTTGCAGCTGACGTGAAAAATGCCTGGAGAATATTTTTGAAATAGGATTAATTCCATAACACAGTTTTTGTCATTACTGATTTTAATGGGAGTGGGACATATCACAGTTTGAGTTTTATTTGTTTCACATTAATTTCCAAACTGGAAACGGGAGTCTGAAAACAGAATTCTAATAATTCGTACTTATATAAGAAGGATGATCATTCCTGTGAGCCTGACATTTTTGCAATCCTTTGTCTACTATACGACTGAGTTAAAATTGCTATTATTTTTCTTAAGGGGCAATTAAATGCCACTACCAATGTTAAGCATAAACAGAACTCTAACTACAAGCAACGCTCAGATGACCAGCTCAGGCTCAAGGGTTCACTGCACATGAATATCCATAAATACCACTGACAGTCTTAGCAGTATAATGAACTTTGCAGCAACTCATGCAGACAGTCTACACAATACACAAACATAATGCCCCTAACCTTAAAGCAAGAAACCTCCAGACGCAATTCTGAGCTACTTTTACAGCTGAGACAGTGTATTTAAGAACTATTTAAGAAATAGTCCAACCTTGTTTTAAAAAATGTTCTTTTTTTTTTTTTTTTTTAAATCATCCTGTGGAATCACAGTAGAACTGAATGAAACACGAGCTGTACACAAAGATGGTCAATTCCACTGAGCTGTCATTCCAATTAGCAATATATTCATTCTTACCTCCATTAATTTAAGCATGCAACATTAGAAATTAAACAGTCTTTGCTTTTTAAGGAAACACATAATATTTTATCTTTAAGATGCTTACATTTTTTTCCTTGCAAACACTGGCCACAGTACCACACAGCCTCCCATAAGTAGATATTTCTGGCATCTCTTGAAATATACACCCCACTCCAAAATCCAATCTGTGTTAAAGAAATACTCTCTATCTGAAATCTAAGGAATACGTTTGAAGCATTAGTTTTGTTTCTTCAACTCCATTACTTCTTTTCCTAATTGCAAAGATGCTGCTTCTCTACTGTGTGGAGCTGCAGCAGAAATAATAGAAGCCACTACACAAATCTGTACACTTTGTAAATGCTGCCAACAAAAATGAGCAAACTGAAAAGACAGTATATTTTTAATTGACTCCAAGCCTTAGGAACCCTAAGAGTTGATTAAGATGGTTTTAAAGAGTTATCAACTAGGAAGATTTACGGTTATTAAGTCAATGGTGGTTTTCTAGGTACATCAAATGTAACAGTAATGTCTCTTCCTATCTTCTTGATCTAGATCATTGCAAAGATCATCTTACAAGCCGTTTTTTGCTGTTTTTTAAGTCACACAGAAAGTTCTCACATCCTCTTCTGTCTCCACTGAAACGTTATCACCCCCTACAAAACACTAGCTAGAGTGATCTGTGCGAGACCTCCATCTATTTTGCAGACAAGTCAGCTGGGCTTAGTTTAAACAGCCTTCAACAGCTGCTTAAGGCAAGATATCCAAGCTTATACCAAAGGAGATGAGAAGCACTCAGTGGTCTTGCCACCTCTCTTTGGGAGAAAGGCAGCAATCATCAGCCGATAAGCAGTAACGTACATCTGTTCCGGCGGCGAACATCTGTCTACATCCTACTTTATCAATGTACTGACCTGGAGTTTAGCACTGTAAGGGAGCTCAGTGTTACTATCTATGATGCCTATCATGCAGACTAAGAATTTCCAGCATAGGCTGGGGGTGCTACAGGGCCCAAATATAAGCTAGAGATGATGTCAATTATCTTATTACTAATGTGCTTTCTGATACTTAACATTACATGAGCAGCCTACTGAAGTTAACAGACTTTTCTGGTTTTGAGCTCAGGTTACATATTGATTGCTGATGGTCACCAAATCTCCACAGGCATTTGCTATGGTCTGATCAGTTTTACTAACCTACACAACAGGAGCTCACACATAAATACCATGGCATGTAACGAAAGCCTCCTTATTTCCTGTGTGATCCTGGGCTGGGAAATGTGTTTCCCAGATTGAGCATGCTGAGAGACAGCTTTTAAAATGTCAGCTTTTTTTTTTTTCTCTGCTCATCAGTTGAAAGGTGCTTCTACACAGCTTCAGAAGGCTGCTGTACCCATCAACCAACCTGAACCAGAGATGCTAATGCTTTTTCAACATTCCTCACCTTCATGCAGAGACACCCAAAAGGCATGTTATTTTTGCAGTCGATTCCTCTGGAGGTAATTCTGTCTTTAGCAAGAAGACAGATGCATGCCTCTGAAAGCCCTCAGAAAAGAAGGTGACAGAGAAGGAACCACAGTGCACCAGTGCAGTGCATCTAGACTGCCCACACCTACGCAGTCCTTGAGAGAGGGAAAAGTAGGGTCTACATCATGAACTGGGTGACCCAGCCGCTGCTGATCACTGATTTTAAGTGAAGAATGGGTTTGTAATTCCAGGAAAAACAAATCAATACAAGTAGCTGTGCCGCCTGCATTTTTCTGTCTCTAGCGTTTGCCTCTTCAGTGCTTCAAATTTCTATGGGTGGCTTTAGTAGTCCTTTTAACATATCACCTTACGGCTGATTATGAGCTCTTTAAAACTTCTGCAAGAGATTTTCCCCAGATGGATGGGGCAGTAACCACAAGCCTATTCAGTGGCTGAAGTAACATGACATGAACAGGAAAAAAGAAAAATATCTTTCTTGTTCTCAAGAGCTGTTCAACCATACTCACAAATAGCTTTGGAAAGGGGCATGTGAATGAGGTATTTGTCATTCATCTTGGGTTGAAAAGCCCTCTAACCCTCCTAGGACAAAGCCTAATATATAGAAAATGGTACATCCTTCACACCTATAAGCTTGCACAAGTTTGTAACACAGGTCTGAAAACTGACATAATGAAACATAGCTATTTGAACATCCTAATTGCAAACTTATAGGGCATTATTGCAAGTTTTGATAATTCTTAAAACGCTACAAGTGCTGCCTTAAACTTTCTCAGTGACGTGCAAATACAGCTTGAAAGGATTTACTATAGGCCGTTTCTGATAACTAAACGGCCATTATTCCAATAACAGTATTTTGCTTTAGGGTTGATATGCTACGATGATACAAATATATAGACTGAGATGGTACTTTATACATGTGCCTAGGGTGCAAATACGGTCTCAAAGCTAGAGACAAATAGCAAGCTATCTCAAAGGCAACAGAAGGAGCTGGCTTAGGAAGAGTGACATGCCCCATTGAAGAGCATGAGAAAGGCCATAAGAGGCCATGCAGTGGTGCTTGAGTGCGAAAGGCAAGCTGTCCGCTGGCCAAGTGTGGTCACTCTCAGCTGCCAGAGTGGCTGCGACCTTGAGCCCCAGCTAAATACTGAATGGGCAATAATCCTACAATAACACGAATATATACGATAGGCTCCCAGAACTAACTAATACTGCTTTTTTTTTTAAAAAAAAAAAAAAGAAAAATATTTATTCAATTCAAAATTCAAGCACACTGAAGAAGTGTTATTTCTCAGAACAGTTACCAAATCAAGATGTTATTTTCATGTTTCTTTAGAAGCAACTGTTTACCTATTGAAAAATACAGTCAAAATGCAAAAGCACCGTCACCATAATGTTTAAAAATTTTACTACAACAAATGATATTTAATTTCCAGGTTACATCCTGGTGCTGACAGCTTGTCTGTAGGAAAAAAAAAAAAAAAAAAGAAAAAAGAGTGTGGTAAATAGCACCTAGGATAAAACCGAGAATACACTGAAAATTTTGATTCAAAACCTTAACGCTGTAGGAGACTCTCCCTCCTACATGAGCCAAACAAATCCAAAATGTGTAGTACTTGTTTGAAAACTCATATGTTGCATGATTCAGTATCTTGATCACTTCGGTAACTTAGTAGTTTTGATCTTAATTCTTGATAAATGAACCCGTAAGATTGCTATCCTGAAGACTCAGGTTTTTAAAATTATTATTGTCCCCCAAAACTACCAAAGCAACTAATGAGAAATTTAAGGGAACTATCCTACAAGACCTTGAATAGTTTCAATCTCTAATAAGTGTAGAGATTTGGGGATTTAGATGAAGGGTAGTAAATTTAGGGTACTCAGACCTTAAAAAAGGGAACAAAAAAATAAAAATCAATAGCCAGCAGTATTAGAGACTCAACTCAGTATATTTACAGAGAAACAAAAAAGGCATGAGCTTTCACATCTAAGACCTAGCACGAATAAACTCCAGGCAAAAGTCAACATGAAATATTGACCTTGACTGAACATATAACTCACAGGAGTCTGCATCGGACACTATGTATAATGGAATGCTAGCATTCAAATAGAGAAGATCTTGCAAGAAAGAACAGTGGAGTTTCTGTAGCATAAGTCTCAGTAACAGTTGCCCAAATGGATTCATCATAGTATTACTTAGGAAGATTGTTTCTTGCCAATGGCACAGTATCTACAATGCCACCATATTTGCCAGCTCCAAATACCAGATTTTGACAAGTCATAAAATTCCCCTACCTGTGAAGTGGAGAAGAAATTATCTAAACTAACAACCTACAATGTGATTTTCACATTTACTGGACACCTAATGTCCATCAGTTGGGGTCTGTGGCTTTGGCAAAGAACTTTATCAATAAATAGAGAAGTTGACATTTTTATTGTTCTAAATTGATTTGTAGAATTTTTCAGATAGCTTCTTCTGTACCTTCCCTACACAACTATATGAGTCTTTCCTGCCCTACCAGTTACTTGTTCAAGTACCCATCTTCTACAGAATATCTAGCTGATAATTTTTTTTCCTCTGAACTACTGAATTTATGGGGCAGAGGAGAACAGTATTTCCTTAATATCCACATTCTAAACTGCAAGGGGGAAATTGCTCCAAATAAAAGTTTCAGATGACTCTCATCATCCCCTTGTATGTCATGAGCCTCAATTTAAAAATAATTACTCACAATCTACATGGGAGACATAAGTAATACAATTAAAGAGGACCATTTGACAGCATTAACCCCTTGCTTTCATATCAGCAAAGCTGGATTCTCTGTAGCAAGTACCTACAAATGACATTTCAGGGCATCTAAGCAAGAACAGAATCATGTTTCAGATACGGAATTCCTTGTTCCCAGAAGGCATTTAATCCTCTGTGGCATGAATAATTTTTGTTCTGTTTCTAGCATTCATGCAATTCTTTCAAAGACTGCAAGACAGTCTTTGCAACTGAATTGCTATTCTGCTATTGCTAACATTTAGCAGAAGAGAAGGATTACTTTGGGAGTTACTTGAGTCTTGCCGTATTAAAACTTAGACAGAAATCACAATATATAATGACTCGTGTTCAAAGCTGGATTTCCACAAATTAAATGCTGCAATTTAGTAGTTTCCACCTCTATTCCACAGAGGAACAGGGAACAGACATATTCATACTTGCTTGTGGCAATCCAGAAGTAACTAAGTCTGGAACCAAAAGGACCCTAAGTGAACGATGAAACCTGAGACTCTCAGAACAGGAGGAATGAAGGTACCTGCAATACCATATAATTCTTCCATATTATTAAAATTATTGTATTTTGTGTATATTGCATACATCACTCAGAAACCCAGCATCGTAACATGAATTAGGAGTCTATCAATCAACACTGCATATACATAGCAGTCACAATGAGGAGATGTTTGTAAAGAGACCATGAAATTGCCTGGGAGTCTGTCACCTAAAGCCAGAGGGACAGGAATTCAATTAACTCTGCAAATAAGAGATATCCTCACATGTCTCGGAAGTTGTTTCAACTCCCTCAGTGTTTTCATTTGGACTCACAAACAAACAGAGCTGAGCAAAACCGTTAAGGCTGTCAGTATTACATGAAAGGTACTAATACGGCACAGGAGTAGGGGAACCAGACAACTTTGAAGACACACCTTCACATAATAGCATCTTAATTACTCTCAATTAACAGGAAAAGGAAACACACTATAGTCACACTTGCAGTAGACACCATCTGTAAGGGCTAGATGCCACTGAGCTGATCCCTAGTTGTTACACTTAATGACAATTTGGAGAAAATATTAGTTTGGGCCTTTTGAGCTTTTCAAGATTTCAGCTTTTTTATTTTTTTGTCACCATGTACATTGAGATATTTTTGTTTTAATCATCTGCACAGTCTCATACCTCAAAGGTACATTATTACAGCGGAAAAATCTTAACAATTTCTGTGATGCAGGCAAACCTGTGGGTGCATCCCTAGTTCTAGAAAAGCTTGGGGATTTTTTTTCACTGTGTTGCTTAAAGTTCTTTCAAGTATGAAGCTCATCAAATGTCAGGAAGCAGAACTTAAATTGTCCCTTGCATAATGCCTTTTTGGCAAAGAGGCAAACAGTGGCAAGACAGCTTATGACTGTGGCAATAAGATCCACATTGCTATACACTAATGGCTATGCATTTGGAAAAGTGCCTAGTCTTTGCAGGTTGAGATGTTCAGAAGAGGTAAAAGCACTCTGCACTTGTTTGCACAGTGTTCATTTTCATTCTCATTTAATAGTCAAAGCCCACTTGTAGCTTTGGGTATTCTCTTAAAAACACAGATGATGTGAACACAAGAATTTCTTGATTTTTTTTTTTTCATGCTAGTCTTCAAGCTTTTGGAAATCATGTTTTCAAACTTCTCCCTGACTTGATGAGAACTAGAAACTTCGTTTTGCTTTCTTGCACGAAAGTAGAAATTTTCATTTGATCACTTGACTATGGACACTAGGGATATCAGACAAAGAGCAATTATTGGAAGGCTAATGATGAGGTTACAAATGCTGGCAGCTCTGTGCATTCTTTCAGAACACTGCAGGAGGATGCTGACAAGTTTGCCTGCTTATCCTTCAATCTCCCATTGAAAATGCTAATTCACTGCCATCTAGTTAAAAAAAAAAAGGGGGCAAACAATACTTTCAAATGGAACTTTCTAAAACATTCTTCATTCCAACTTTAGGACCTCATTCCCTGTGAGCTTGCTTCCCCGGTGTGATCATCTTTGAAAGACAGCTGGAGTGTTGTTTGACCTTAACTGCTCACACTGAGCCACCAGCTGCTTTTTTCAGTAAGAGGGGGGAAGGACCTCAGGGAGACAGCCCAGGAAACGAAAATCAGCATGAAATGCACCCTGCGACACCATGCTGGCTGGCATTGTACAATTCCCAGGTTCTGTAAGTATATAACAGGGATATTCCCACCTATCTGTGTCACTAGTAAACACACTGCAGGAAAATGAGCTGGATGTATGGCTTTAGCACAAAATGTCAAATGTGAATCTGTCAAATGTAACCAGGAAAAATAGCTGCAACAGGAGTGTCCTAGGGATCTGAGGAAATGCTGAGACAGATACCACTGAAGAAGTGATCTTTTGTGCCACTCTTTCCAAATAAACATAAAGAAGCAATGAATGCCACTATCAATTCCTGACCTGCCCCATCTTGAACACAGAGGGGATGGTAATGTAATTAAACTACTACATAACAGTTTTCTCTTTTACTTTGAGATTCTAGGCAAGTGTGTGCATTCACATTACTACAAGACAGACTCCCGGAGCAACCTATTAGCAGTTAAACTTTGGATGCTTATTTCTGCTAGGCTCCAGCATGCCTCCTGTACAGGCACAGCAATAAAAAAATAAAAAATAAAATAAAAAAAAAAAAAGGAAAGAATATAGTTTTCTCCTTGAAAAGCCACAAGCAGAATTGAGCTCTCAGGCCACTGGAGGAGATGAGCACACAATGTGAAATGTCCGCCGTGGCATAGGAAGCCTTCAGCATCTATCCTTCACCTTCTTATCCCTTTCAAATGTTTGTAAAACAAATCCTGTATTTTGTTCCAGCTCCTGCAACTTTCTGTCCTCTGCTCTGGAATGTGAAGAGCAGATAGACAAAACACGAGAGAGGCCCTCAGAGAAGGAGGGGACCTTCAGACCCATGCAGCCTCCTCAAGGATGAAGTTTACAATCCACTTCTGTATTTGCAGTTGGCATGAGCAAGTTTCAATAATCTTAAGAAAACACACACTGAAACTGTGTATGTCGTAGCAGAAATTTAAACTTTCAGCTATCCATTCTCTAATATGTCCTCAGTGAGCAAGCATTAAAAATAGTTGACCCTTGCTCATATTGCCTGAGCTGACTGGAATCAAGATAGGCAACGATTTTGGCACTGAGTTTTGTTTGCTTGCTTTAAATTTTTGTCAGGGCCATGGCGATCTATGAGGAATGAATTGACAAGACATTACAGTAATGTGTTTCAATGGTTAAATATTTTGTTTTTAACTAAAGTAATTCTAATGCTCAATGCAGCTTCTGAACTCTTAAGTAGAAAGAAATTTTGTAATCTTTTTACAGATGAGTTCTCTGCTTATAAAAAAAAAAAAAAAAAAAAAAAAGAGGAAAGAGTTTCAAAATAAATGGCTTATGGCTGGAGAAGTGTTAATGAGGTAAGACATTTCCAAACAGACCAGTGAGTGACAATAGCACAGGGTCTGCAGAGGTGCCACAACTGCCCCCCAGCAGTGAACTCCTACTGAAGTGAAGCAAGCGAAGCAAAGCCTAGACCGGGGCGGGGGGGTGGGAGAAAAAAGAAAGAAAGAAAAAAACCCACAACTGTTGCAAGTTCATGCACCCCTATTAAAAATTCATTTTAATTAAACAACAAGATTATACAGACATTGCTGACAAGGATTATCAAAATAGAATGGCGCCACCTGCCCCCTGCAACCCAATTAATTAGTAGAGAATCTGAGGTGCCAATTATCACAGAGGAATAAGAAAAGCTCAGTAAACATAGCTCATGATGAACTTGGAAATTAACTCCTTAAACTCACAGCTGAAGCCCCACAGCCTCACACACAGCCCCTGATGCTTCTGCTACAGCCCTCCAAAAGCCCCACATTGAAAACACACAAGAGGCTTTTGCTGATCCCTGTTTCTCATGGTCTTGTGAAGGATGACCACTTCTGCTCTTCCTAAAGTCATCAGTATAGTTTTAAAAATTACATTTTTATCAAATTATGAAATTATGAAATTTAAAATAGCAGATTAAAAAAATAGCAGATAAAATAATTCAAATTTGAAAGGATTCTTCAAAGAAAAAGATGGATGTCTAACTGTGCTTGAAGTATGTCAGGAAAATGTAGCTCATTTTCCATGCTATGCCAGAAAGTTTTTAAGACAGCATGTCCTTGAGTAGAATTCCAGTTATTGATAGAAATTAGCTACAAGTTTTATTCTTCTAGAAAGTAGATCTGGCTCCTGTGTACTTGCCCCCTTCTCTCCCTCCCTATATAAGAGGAATCACCTCTTCTAAGGTCTTGGGTAGGATGCTTCCAGGAGTGAAAGGATTACTGAGAAAGGAAACAGGAAAGCTGAGCAGCAGTAACTAACTGCAAATCTATTTTCTTGGGGAATCCAAACTCTACCAGAGCATTCCAGTTACTTCTGGATTTGGATCTATGCAGTGTGAGCCACCACCAAAGACACTGCAGTGTCTGCAAGGAAAGTCTGCCTTAGCACATGCACAGCAGGCTGATGGTGGCCCTGGAAAGGGAAGAGCTACTGCCATTTGCCCTTCCTTGGGATAAATCCCCTATCGCTTTTAATTAAACTTCCTTCCCCCTCTAGAAGATTCAGAATTGTACCTCCCCTCAATCTATGGGCTTGCAGCTGTATCGTAAAGAGGAATTAGCCAGTACTTCATGCATGGGACTTCTCTATTTTTTCCCGGGTGATGGAGGAAAGACACTAAGTAATGACATTTTCAACTCTATCGCCCCAGGAGAGTGATCTGCTACCTTTTGGGGGAGGCAGTGCTAGAATGTTTTATGCAAACTTCTAATCACAGCTTAGCCCTACTTCACTGGTTTCCTGAAGGTCATAAAAAATGAATGAACAATCAGATGCAAAACCATAGAACTGAAAAAGGCAACTGCTGTTTTTTTTTTATTTCCCTGAAATATAATTTCTTTGAAGGAATGTTACCTCTCCACTATGCATATGCTCATTTTATGGTTATATTGACAGCTACTAAAAGTATGATACAGGATGATAAACATGGCTTGTAGACCTCTAAATTGCTCAATACAAAAATGCTGGGCTGGGTGAACCCTCATCTAACCCAGTGTAAATTTGGTGTTATTCTGTTGTCTTTGTTGTCTTTGACTGTCACAGCTGGAATTAAACATTGTTCCCTGATTTTGTGCTATTTATTCTTTATTGCATTCAAAATAGAAAAAAAAAATGTTGTACTTAGAAAGTATGTCATTAAGTAGCAGCTAGGTGAAAGCTGTATTGATTCAAATGGTGAAAAAATTAATTTCAAAAGTTTGTTTTCACTGTCAACATTGTTCAATACTCTGTAAATAAAAATGAGGACATGGACTTTATAAGCTTGGCTAGAAGCACCAGATAGCACAACCGGATTTAAATTGAGCAACTGATGTTGCATGATACATAATTATATTTCCATATCTATCTTGAGAACTGCAAAACAACCGCTACATACTTCAGCAATGGCAACCTGTGAAATACAACAGGTTTTAAAAGCAAGTTTGCTTGCAATTCCAAACTCCTCTTTTGTAGAAGTTGCTAGATCTTTACTCAAAGGCTTTATTGTTTTGGGATTAGAAAGTGTGGGCTTCAGCTCTACAATGCACAGTTTGTCACTTTTTGGATAAAGGAACTGCAAACCAAAGGAGCAGGACATACTGGCATTTAACATAGAATGTTCCGGGAGAGCAGAGCACATGCTGGCAGGACTTGAAAGTCCTGAAATACCAACCAGTCACACCAGTTAACTTGGTGAGACCTCTGCATACCTGTGGGGTGTGAAAAGGCCCTGGTGCTCATCATTCTGTATCAGGATTGAGTTCATCTTATCAAATGGGCCTTTGAGCATATTGTGAAGTAATTTACCAACTGAAAAAATCATAACGATTTTCCGCTTCATTTACTTCAACAGTAGCTACGTAATGTCAATAGTTTTAAACATTTAATTAGACACACCACGTGTTTTATGCTCTACTAATTATACAAAATTGTGCTCCATAATTTTCTTCCCATTGAAATAAACCTTAAGCAGCTGTTATAACACTAATTGGGCAAATGCTTCCACGCCGCGCATTTGACTCGGTGCCAAGCGCGTTCCTCCCAACAGTGAGCAGGGTTTTTCCAATGTCCATGATGGAACTGTAAACGCACGTCAATCTCTGCCACAACACAGTGCCAAGAGCAAACTCCAAACATTTATTTTGGCCTTCACCTTTGAAAACTAACATAATATATAAAATGCAACAGTTCAGAAAGATGTTTAATTATGCTGGGCTCTTAATTTTCTCCACTCCCATTTTTACCTCCAAAGAGCAGCTAAATTTGACACAGAGCTTGTCATTTACAATCTCCTATGAAATCAGCACTTTTTATTACATCAGAGCTGCTTCGCAAATGTCATCTTGCAGTATGGTCAAATGGAAACATGCACTGAAACGTCTTGCTGAGCCTGGTATGGATGAGGGTACAGGGTTATTTTAGGGATATTTTGTTTCTATAATGTATAAAATAAGTATGTGAACCACATTTATCTGTGCATATGGTGGCAAGGGATAGGAAACCTGTTTTTTTACATGAAAAGAGAATTCAGATAGTTTTTATCTGTTTTAGATAAACTTACAAAAGGGCACATAAGTCTTACCATTGACAACTTTTTGGTGATCCCAATGTCAGTCTGAATTGAGTCAGTACCTCTGAATCTCTCAGTTGGCTTCATATGGAGTTTTAACCCTGGATGTAACTCCATTTAAATCAGGTTCTCTTAATTAGTGACTAAGACTAAGTCTGTACAGCTGCAGGCTTAATCCTGGTACTCCTGTGAGGACGGAGGCCTAGCAGAGGGGACTGGATTGTCCGTAACAGGAATTGTCAGACATGGTTCCTACATCAGCGGTCTTCCAAGCCTGCCTACACTTCTCCAAACTGCAATTTTGGTCCTAACTGCGTCCTGTCAATACCAGGCTCCACTTCAGGATTTGTGGGCAGGGTTCCTAGAAGAACAAACTGCCCACAATGGCCATCTTCAGAGGCACACATTTACACTTTACATCTGTTCTTTGAAATGGGACCCTAGTGTAGTGTATGTAAAAAGAAAACAGATTTTTCTCTGCCTTTGACATATTTTGACAAATATCTAAACATTATCACCTGTGTATCATTGCTACCTCTACAGCAAGAAAAGTATGCCTGGTATATTACAAAAAAATGTATCTTATATTTTCAGTTAATATCAAGTCTTCCTAAATTAAGTTAGTTATATTCCTTTTTTCTTAATAATTTCCAGTGATTGGTGATCCAACTGACAATGGGTTTTCTAAAATACATCACACCTGTGGACTTTCTTCTTTTATATATTCCATGTTGAACAATCAATCAATTACTGTTCACAAAACAATTATTTCATTTGAAATAGATATAAATTTACCTTAAAGGTTGTTTATAAACCATCACCATAGCATTCATTGAAACAGATCCTCAGTTTACAAGCCCTTGTTTGTGTGAAGTATTAACTCTGAAAGGAAAATGAATCACATTTTCACTAAGATATGAAGCCTGCCAATACTTGTGGGATTCTTTCCAAAACACTTCTGGAAAATAAAAAGAGGCACGTCCTGGAGACACTTTCTTTTCTAATATCATTATCATCTACGTCAAATGTACTGTTGAACGTTTTAGTTTTTTAACTTGCATATTCTGAAGTTAGGTACATCACTAAAAAGGGTGCAGTTTTTTAATCCATATACCACATCACTGAAAACTGTAAGAATAAGATCTGCTTTAAAATTTCCACAGCATAAGAGGTGTTGAATTCCTATAGTTCACACTGTACCTGTACAAAGGAAACAAATATTTTCTTTAAAAAGAAAAGAAAAAAAAAAAAACCCAAACACATTTCGTGTCTGGATATAAATTCAGACAGATTTCGTTTTTCTGCTCTGTTATATTACATTGGGAGAAACCCTGTCAATACAATCACAAAAGCCATAACAACAAATAAACATTTCCTGGGTAAAGAGGAATGTTTTGCCTGTTTTTACAAGGTTCCCAGTTTAGCCCTTTTTAGTCCATTTTCAGAGGCTTGTACAAAGCAGGCAAAGGAAGGTATAGCTGAAGCAGCATTACTAGGAGCCAAGCGATTTTCCTTCTTTCAGATAGTCCCTTTACCTAAGACAGAGTGTAAATCCCTATCAACAAATTATACTGAGATGTAACACAAGAACAAATGGAAGCTGTATTTAATGTATCTGTGGATATAATTTCAAGCACTCTTTCTACACAAACAGGCCTATAACATTTTTTCTCGTAATTAAGATGTCATTGCGTCTCACTGTTAAACACTTTAGTCCCAACAAGAGAGTTCCCTTCCTCAGCAGAGCAAAGTATTTATTTTCCTACCTTGCAGGATAAAACTTCTTCACCCACAGGCTAGCTCTAGCAGGCTGACCTTGGAAAATGTCATCTGAACAAGCTGATTAGTGCCCAAGCACCATTACTGCAGGACAAACAGTTAATGGAGAACCTTTCTTCTGCTATTACAGATGAAAATCTAAGTCCTCTTTTCATAAATAAGTCAGGCAGTCTCATACCTGTGGAAGGGAGGCATTGATTTGTACCACATTTCTGATCATACTTAAATGAGATGGGCATAAGGGCACTCGCCTGAAATTTCAATTAGTACACGATAGTCACTGTGTTTTTTTCTGCTTTTGTGTGGACTTGTTTAATGTACTGTAGGGATGTTACACATGGATGTTGTATAAGTCTGTAAGTTTAACATCGAGAGATTAAAAACAGAACAAAACCAAAGAAAAGGAGTATTAGATATGATTTCTATATTCACTGCTACAAAAAAGTTACATGTCCACAGTAAAACACATCAGCCAAGCTAGCACAAAGATTTTCTGATTTTTTGCATGCATAAAAAGATGTGAACACTTAAGTGTTCTTCCAGGAAATGATAGTGGAAATTACACTAGTGTTGGACAATTACACCATATACATGGTGCCCTCTTCTGTAGGCAGTCTTTACACAAGCTGACGGACTACAGCTCATAGCAAGACTACCATCTTCCAACAGTCTCATCGCACACCATCTGAAGATGTTTTAGATGGGATTAGAGGACTTCTCAAGATCCCTTCCAACCTGAACAATTCTATGATGCCTGCAGAACATGAATAATTACATCAGGTGGCCATAACCTCAGTATCTTTCAAATGCAACTCATTTCCTAATTCTTTCTTTTTACTGCAGACCCCTGCACTCACCCACCTCAGCCTGAATAACTCAATGATTTCCTTTTTATGCACAATGCACAGAGAATACGGGGGCTACATAGTACTTTTTCCTTTCCAGCTTCTGTATTTACGTCACTGAAACTTCCTTTATTGGCCACATTCATGTCCTTAGAAATGTGTTCATTTCAATTAAAATGACTTACTATTTTTATGGAATTTTAAGGCCAATGACCCAAATCCTATAAATCATTAAAAATATTTTTTCTCATAGAATCCTATGTTGCTTTTTTCTCAGTAGCAGGAAAGCATCTTACTATAAACAGTTACATTTTTGCCCACACTAAAAATTCTGTATTGAAAATATACTAAATGAGGGACAGATGTTTTAAACAGTGGACCTACAATGAAGTATTAAATATTGCTGGCACAGTGAGTCCTTTGGTACAGTTTAGTCTCTTTTCACAATAAGCATGTTTTCACAGCTGTAAAAGCACCAGAAATTACTGTCTTTGCTCCAATATTAATATAGAAATCAATGAAAAAATACACCACACTGCTGAAAAAAAATAGACTATTGTTCATACGGTCTATTCTTGAAATAATTTGCTTTTATAAATTAATACTAAACTCAAACATTTTGATATTATTCAAGAGGAATAGTGTCACTTTGAGGAGTACATTGATTATCTATGTAAACCCAAACAATTCCACTTTTGTCCGAAGAAAATTACAAGCCTCGTTAATAAATCAAACCTGCTACTTAATTTTACACTTAATGACAACGTCCAATCCACAGCAGTACAGAGGAGATTGATGACCTTGTGTGATATCACTCCAAACTTGCACTGAATACACAGTTCTAGGACTAAAGCCCTTTTCCACAGCTACAGGTAGATGTCTTAGAGCTATGGGAACAAGAAGTGAGGCAGGGCACGGAAAAGCAAATTCAACAGAATGATAATATTAGAATCTGCAAACCTGGATTTAGTAACCACATGGAGGAAATCTGCAAATTTATAACCACAGTAGGACCTGCTCACCACTGTGTAATCTGGTGCTCCCATATGAGGAAGGGAAGAGCACGTGCCATAAGCATTTCATTCTGTATCTCCTGCTACATTAAATGTTTAATTCCTTATCCCAGTCTGGTGGCTCAGGACTCCAAAATCCAACTCCACAAGTTCACACTACTTATGAAATTCTGTCTCAGCCTGCCTGCTCCATTTACTTGAGCACTAAGCAAGCTGTGACCACTGTAATCCTGATGAAGTGATGCCTACTTGAGTTTGCAGCCTATCTAGAATAATAATAGGTGTAAGAGTCAGAAGCTCAATTTGTTTTAGCGGGTCCTACTTCAAATACCAATCATGAAACTCTTACTACTCAAAGCAATAAGGAGAGAAAATGTTACAAAAATCTGCATCTGTTGTTAATGAAATGTGGAGGACTAGCTTGGGCCCTTGAGAGAACTGGGACAAAATGAATCAATTGAACGTGTAGGCATCTACACAATGTTCAAGTTCCTGCTAGAGAAGGGATGGACTGCTGAGGAGAGACAAAGCTTTATTAAAACCTCCAAAGTCCAGAAATACTGTTTTCAAAACTGAAAAAAAAAAGTCTATAAGTAAGGGCAGAACAAGACAGAATATGGGCAAACACTCGGGCAGGATGCTAGCATATATAGCAACAGAAACAAAACCCCACAAGGCTTATAGCCTAACAGCACAGCTTCTACTCAGTAAACAAATTCCTTGGACTGGAGACATTTTTTTATAGGAGTTTGTATGGCACAAATGTTTCTACTCTCTCCTTGAAGCCCCAAAAAAACACCACCAAAAAACTGCACACATACACAAAAACCAAACTGAAGATGTCAGCAGCCCGAGGGAAACATAATTCCCATCCTCTAGAAAGTCCCGTTAACCATCTTAAGTAGGTCTTTGTTGAGTAGGTACTACCCAACTGTGAACCCAGAGAATGAAGCTTAAATCCTGTAACATAACTGAATAATTCTTGCCTTGAAGGGATGCCCACTGCAATGCTGGGTGTCACTTGGCATAGAGAGCACTGCTTGCTGTGGCAAAACCACTGTGTGCAGGCACCGGTGCTCACAGGCAGATCCACATCTTTGTAAGCATTGCTGCCATGGAGCCCCACCAACTTCACCAGAGTTCCCCCAAGCATGGAGCCCCAGCTGTACATGCCTGGGGAATGAGAGGCACGAAATGGCAATGCTGCCACAGTGGCCAGCACAATCGAGCACATAAGGAAACAAAGAAATCCCTCACCCTTCTGGTTAGACAAAAAAAAACAGGGGGCTATAAAACAAGAAGAAGAAGAGGGAAGGGAGGGAGTAAAAACAATCTCTGAGTAGAAAAACAGGATAAATTCATTGAATAAATTATTTACTGGAATTATTCACTTAGCTTCAATTACAATCTATCCATTCTATCCACCATCTACATTAAATTATAATAAATTCTTCTATTATAACTTGGCTTCATGCCTGCTGATTTACAGTAGCTTATTTATTCAGAAAACAAAAGTCTGATGCTGTGCAACCTTCCACAGGACTTAGATACACACACCTGGAAGTCCCCCAAAGACCCTTTCTTTTTAAGAAACTCATTCCTTTTCTGAACTAAAGACAGTAAGCATACTATATTTAAATTGCTATTAAATACTTCAAACAACATAAAAAAGGCCCAAGATACCAGAATAATCTTAAAACAAAAATATCCTGCTGCTTTCCTGAAGAGTCTGGCATACATCCTGTACTGAATATCCAAATGCAGTTCTGAGAATATATATGCTCTCACCATCCTTCAGCTATCAGGTCCCTTTACTGAGCACGTTTTGGGATTCTTCTGAACGAAAAATATCTTGTTCATAGATACCATACCAATAAGAGGAAACCAATGTGTACTTTCTCCCCCATTCCTTACAGGAGTAGCACAGGGATTTATTTTGCTAATATCAATGTGTTCTTCTATGCTACAAGTGCTTTTGTAATCTTGAAAACACACTACGTTACTTCCATGTAGTTTCATTGCTCATGTCTACTACTATTAAAGGGTAAGCATATACTTCAAAACAGTAATTCAGTTAGCTAGTTACCAGAGCCAATATTATGTGAATAAGCTTGATATATCTCTGTTCCTAACCTATCAGAAAACAATTTATGGAATCTAATAAATTTAAAATGAATTGTCTCCAGCAATGATATATTTCACAATAAATGTATGCTCTTTGATCACGACTGACTGTGCTGTTCTAATTAATTTTTATACAGAACTTTGCCATTGCCCTTAAAATAGATTTTTATACACAAGACTAACCAGCTAGCATTTTCAGCTGTGCCTTTGTCTTTTCACCTTCCAACCAAGTTAAAAATTCACAGAATTCTAGTATTTATGGCATAGCTTTCTACATATGTGCCATTTCACAAAGACCCATATTTCTCCTTTGCTTTCTTGACCCCAACAGGCATATAATAGAGATGAATATATCCAGGCAAGCTTAAGACTCGCCTCTAGACTAGATGACCATGGAAATGAATACCTCTGCTAGCTCTAAATTACTTTCTTACTCAGTGAAAAGTACCGGAATTACTCAGCTACTATGTATCCACTTCATATCTCCTGTAGCAGGAATAGAGCCATTTGATATTGCTGTTTGAAATGGCAGGGTGGCCAGCATTTGGCCCTGCTTCTGCTGGGGTGCTATAACTTCCCCATACATAAGTGTATCTTCCCGTATCAATAACCAAGAACCTAGAAAAAATATCTATAAGCACAATACAAAAGCTCTAATTCAGACTGTGCATATTTGTTCTACGTACAGGTTATTTTATGCATCTGATGTGTAGATTCTGGCATCAGATTTAGGGAGAGAAAGTAGTGTAAGGGTGAGGTAGAGGCATTAGTCTGGGGAGAAAAGCAAAGGAAGAACAAGGAGGTTGGCCACTGACACTGTTTAACTCCTGCTTTGCCATGGGAGCTAGATTCTGTTCCCATGTGGGACTAATATGTAGTTAAAAATTCTAATTGATTAGAAAGAAAAAGAGCTCTATGATCTTTTTAAAAATGGTATTTTGAAAACATTCTTTGCTCTGTGAAGGAACTCTGATGAGGCATTCTTAAACTTTGATACTATCTTCCTATGGACTGATATTACAATTAATAAGTAGGAAGATGCAGAAAATAAATGAAGCTTTTGGATTATGGGGTGGGCTTTTTTTTTTTTTTTGCATGCATACTACTTTTTTTGAGCTTTTATGCTCAATAATTATAATAAATTCTGTAATACAGACAGGAAGTCAGTGCAATGGGAACCAAATGGGAGTAATGGGACCCAGGTGGTTGGAATGGGTACAAAAAACCACATAGACGGCCATGTACAGCACAAATTGGGGCCTGGAGATGATTATAACTGGAACCTTCCAAAAGAAAGAATGGCTGTAAACTGTTAACTGTATCAATACAAACATCTTGCTATCTTACCACTGAGGAATGGGTGGGGTGGGGGGAGTGTATTATTTACTTAGCTAGTACAACCTGGTATGTACATGCTGAAACTATACTACATTAAGGTATATATCGGTACAGGGCATCATAGGCATACAATTTTAATTCTTGATCAGGATGATTCCTGAGCATAACAGAAGTGGTCCTTTCCCCAGGTTGACATGGAATTTACTTTAAATCTGAGCCAAGGAAGAGATACCCATACTGCTTCAAAAGTCACAAGACAAAATTTTCAGTTTAGCATTATTAATGATGACAAGCAGAATCAGAGTAAGTCCATTATATTCAGTACGTAAGCTGGTAGGGCAGAAAACACTTAAGCTTTAGTAATATAACATAGTTTGGGTCACTGAAATATCTTCGTTTACTTATCTACCTATCTATTTATTCCAAGGCAGAGGACTAATATCCCTGTACAAAAAAGGTCATGGGCAAAGCACATCTAACTAATGAACAAAGCTCTCTTGGATGAAAAAGAAATACCTTTAAGAGGTTTTTCATTAAGAGACAGAAGATCCATAATATGGTACAACATGGTAACAACTAGCCTATGAGAAAGAGATAAAACGGATTTCTGGTGTTGGATATATCAGGTTAACACCCTGAAAAAATGTAGAGAGAGACTTTGTGAGCCCCGACTAGCCCTGTTGACAGCAGAAGATACACTGACATGGAATTAAGAGCCCATGCCAAGGACATTGTAGATTTGCATTTTATAAAGGTGTCCAGCTAAACATGCAACACAAGGCCAGTGTGCTGGTTTTAGTACTCTTCCACTACTGAAGAAAGGTTGAGAAAGCGCACACCATTTTTCTTGCTGCATTTAATAAAGCAGTAGGGCTTGCTTGGCTCCTCTAGGGGCTGAAATCTGCTTTTTGAGCATGTTTTTTTAGGGGGAAGGAGTAATTTTTTGGCAGAGGAGTGAAGGAGAGAGGGAAGACATTGCTGTTATATATCATGGTCCAGTCTGAAATCTTTAGGAACAATTTATATGTATACGTCCACATTGTACACTGATGAAATATCATTTTGGCATCAGCAGACTGGTGTAGCTACCCTACCAAAGAACAATGAACCAAAACTTGAACTTAGGAAGTCCTAAGTACCATGGAATTTTTAACTTACTCAAATCTATAATGCCAAAAGACATATATATTATTTTCTCCTACTTAGATGACACATGAACTGAAGAACAAAAAAATTCTAAGTACATATTATTAACTATGTATAGTTTTGGGAGTTAGTTTTTTCTATTGTAGGGTTGTTCATTTGGGTATATTTCATTGTTCGTTAATCTTTTTTTTTATTATTTAAATGAGAATCAAAGCATTTGTGGCATATAGGATAAAAATAAAAATCCAGAAAGGAACAGTGAGGAAGCAATCAGAAATTTGTAAAATCATACGCAATTTAAACAAGCAAAGAACCAAGTGCTTTGGATGTTAAAAGCAAATGGAAGCAAAAGTCATTCTTTCAAGACAGTGAGAGAGCAAGGCAAAAAAACTAGAGCCAACACCACCAGGTTGACCAATAATCTAAAGGCAGACAATGCAGGACTTTTTTTTTATTTGATGGTTAAAAATATGAAATATCAGCTTCTGCAAAACAGAAAAACAGAGAAGCTGAAGTGAATTAATAAAACACAAACTACATCAACACTGTGGAAAAATAACATCCATATAAGTGCCAGTAACCCAGTCAATACATTTTCTGATGGTAAACAGCCTGAAAGAGGTGGCTGGCCTTTACTGGAGTAAGAGAATAGATCTAAGTAAATCCCACGTGAAAAAGAAATGAAAAACATCTGCTAAGGACACAAATGGTTTGTTGGCTGACGTCAACCACAGGAAAGCTTCCAGTATATCAGCTCTGGGCTTGCCAGCAGGTGTTGCTGCAATTATTCAGAACAATTAGAGGTGATATTTCCAAAAGCACAGAGATGACAGGGCCAATAAATAAGGCAAGCACGATACTGTCAGCAACTGAAGTGTAAGTATTTCTCATAAATCCTTTGAGGATCTGGGCAGCAAAGTATTTTAAAGTGAGCCACTAGGGCCTCAGATTTTACCAGTCATACCCATGTGAAATAATATCCTTCTCCATGACCAATGCCACTGAAATCTCTGAAACAACCTGATTTCTAAGACACTTCCTTTACTATGGAGTAGAATCTCACTTTGACAAAAAGACAAATATAACCTAGGGATAATATGCCAGAGAATATTTCCAGATAGCATGTACTTGAGTCTACTTATTTTCAATAAACATGAACTTTCACAAATGTTGAAACTCATTATTACTTTAAATGCCTTGATTAGTCTTATTACACTCTTTCCTTTGTCTCTTTCTTTGCAGAAATTTCCAGTATTTATATTTTTCACTGTGCTCCAGCTTACAGAAGGCATAAAACTCAGAATAAGACTCATTATGTCCACCTCATAATATACTCTCCAGCCTGATTTAAATTGCATTCTTAACTCATTCATCATTTGAAAAGAAATCAGAGCTGGTTTAAAATTTTTTAACTGTTCAGCTTTCTAACTACTTTGAACATTATATAAGAAAAAGTCTATTAAAAAACCCAATATGGACATGATATGACTTGTATCATTTTGAACTATTAGATTACTGCTGATGGAAAACACTCAAGAATTGTAGCAGCGTCTTCACAGTGAATTGCATCATGACCCTGTGTCCCTTGATTTCCTGTCTTGCTGTTAGAGTTTTACTGCTGACTTCTGTGGACTCTATGTCAAAAGCAAACCCCTTTGTCGCTTACATAATGCCCTGCATTACGTGGAAAACCTGAACTAAAAAGAGATGGTAACTTGTACTTTATTCCAGTTAGAGAGCTAGGCTGATGTCCCAAGGCAAGTACATCTGCTTATTTCAATGTTATATTACGCAGATGTAATCTAGGTGCCTAGCCTCAAGACCAAAAGTCAGTCTCTCCTCACAGGCATATTTAACATAGTACTGAGTGACTCAGTACAGGTGGAATAACCACACTAAGGTTTATTTTTATTTTTTATAATTAACTTTCATAGAATCATTAAGGTTGGAAAATACCTCCAAGATCATCAAGTCCAACTGTCAACCCAACAGTACCATGAACACTAAACCATGTCCTGAAGTCCCACATCTACATGTTTTTTGAATGCTGCCAGGGATGGTGACTCCACCACTTCCCTGGGCAGCCTGTTCCAATGCTTAATCAACTCTTTCAGAAAAGAAATTTTTCCTAATATCCAGTCTAAACCTGCCCTGGTGCAACTTGAAGCCATCTCCTCTTGTCCGATCACTAGTTACTGGGGAGAAGAGACCAACATCCACCTCTCTACAATCTCCTTTCAGGCAGTTGTAGAGAGGGATAAGGTCTCCCCTCAGCCTTCTCTTCTCTAGACTAAACAGTTCCAGTTCCCTCAGCCGTTTCCCATAAGACCTGTTCTCCAGACCCCTCACCAGCTTGGTTGCCCTTCTCTGGACCCGCTCCAGCACCTCAATGTCTCTCTTATAGTGCAGAGCCCAAAACTAAACACAGTCCTCAAGCTGTGGCCTCACCAGCACCAAGTACAGGGGCATATGCTTAGAGCTGAAAGTTAATTACATGCTCAAGTCACTTACTCTGAGACTAAATGACATCAATTCCTTGTGTGCCCAGAATATGTTACTTAACACACTCTCAGCTTTCATCTTAAAAACATGCACATTGCCATCTCCCTACAGGAAAGAAAGACTAACGAAGTCTTTCAAAATTTTCTCAGGATGCAAATTGCTATTTAAGTGGTAGATACTGCTTTATTCTACAGAGCTCTGAGGGTGGAAAAAGTTAAGATGCTGCTAACTGGCAGAAATACTCAAACACCTCCATGAGAGAAATAAGACCTGGTAGTGCAAGTATAGGGTGAAAAGTGGTTTGACACAATGACTCCAAAATACATTTCCTTAATCTACAAGTTTCACACAAACAAAACAAAACAAAAAAAGAAAACAAGTTGTTCTTGTTCTTCAGCCTGCTTTACAAACCACACCTGGAGCCTGACCTAAAGTCATGCTGCCTGCTCTCTGGCTCATGTTAGAAAGCAATTAACAATTTTGTTGATGGTCAACAAACCAGAATAGAATGCAGATCATTTTCTCATACTGCTATAGAGCCAATAAAAGTAAAAAATCATCAGCATTTATTTTTGAACTAAGGAAAGCAGATATATCTTGGAAGAGGGACAGATTTGGGATCTCTGGAGAAGGATGATAGCATTTGTACAGAGTCATTTTCTGACCATATATGTACTTTACAAACAATTCCCATATACCACAGCATCTAAGCCGGACTTGTTCAAAACTGGGAAAGTGACTGCATTTTAAATAGCATCCCTTTCTAGCCACATCCAGTGGGTATTCCATTTCCTTCCCTCAAACTGTTGAAAAGGGCTACAGAAAAATTCTTCACAAAAATCTTATACCATACATGCGTTTCTTCAGCTTTTCAGGAAGTAAAGCAGGATGGCTTTAGAGAGAACGAGATCCAGCTAGCCCTCACTGCTGCCTCCACTCACAGGACAGGGACAAGGATGTGAAGGCATTTCAAAGGGACAGGATGTGAAGCCAAAGCAGTACAGCTGGGGGAACAAAGATGCATGGGAGAAGTGCTCTGACAGATCCTCTTAACATGGAGGAGAGGGACACTGGGTTGGAACCAGACTTAGAGACTGGCTGAAACAAGGCAGCCCCAAACAAATGCAAGGGTAATCCTTTTAATTTTGTTCTGTTATTGTGCTGAGAAAACATGAGACAAAAGCTAGTCTCAAACCGGTGGTGACCCTGAGCACTACATATGGAGGAGACAAGCAGTATGAAGAAGGAAAGAAAAGAGATGAATATCAGCTGGTGCCTACCTGGTCCTGCTTTTACAGGCACAAGATAGCTAAAGGCCGCATGTCTACTAAAGCAACCAGAACTATGATGCTACACACGTATCAAACATTAAACATGTACTTTTCAACACAAGGAGAAAGGAATTATCTAAAGTGAAAAACAAGTGAAGGGCATAGCATAGCATCTCATCTGCATGCTCACCTCTGTAGTCACCAAGAGCCCCTGGGCAGCTGCTGCCCTAACCCTTAGGGCTGCAACAGGCTGCCCACCAACTGCACCTACTGCAAGCCAGTCCCCAAAGTTGCAGGCCATGAGAGGGTTCTGGCAGGACTGGTCTCCTCCAAGCCAAGGCAACAGTGGGGCTCTTGGCAAAGGCTGGGTAACCTACCTCCAGGACAACCTGGGCCAGGTTTCAGTGTGTTTGTCTCCCTTAAAGGCTCTCACAATCTCAGGAGGAAGAGTACTTTAGTGCACAAAAAAATTAATTAGCAAGAGAAAGGGTTACAAACTCCATAATTCACAGGTCCCACATTAATGATTAGCTAACCAAACTAGCCATGCAGTTGGTAATTTGATTCATTGGAAAGGAAAAGGCACTCTACAGACCTTGAAAGGTTTTAGCAGAACTGCGTGTCCCAGGTCACCCTGCTTCCCCCTGCCTTCACCACCTCATTGTCAAGCTCAATTTGCCAGGAAGGTCCTGACAATAACCACAAAGATACATTTCAAGGTTAGTAGGCAAAACTCTTGCTGGATGTCATGACGAGCCATTGTAATGATGAAGTAAAGGAGATGCAGGGATGGAAGGGGTTGGAGTTTTTGTTTTGTTTAGAAAATGGCATAGCCTTATTCAATTACCACCCTTCATTTATTTTACCTTGACCATTAGTACTTCATATGTACCTATGACTGATAAAAGTAAGCAGAAAAACATTCTAGAGAAGTTGAAGGATATTATTTATGGCTTAGAGGGAGAGATGAATGGTCTGCTAAACAGCCTAGATACCGATATGTAATTTTCCAAGTCAAAGCACTGGGACAATGTGCTTGTTAATTAAAAATCACACTTTACACTTATGCTTTCTGAGGTGGGATGAAATACAGTAAATAACAATTCACTGGCTTATTTTAATTTTTACAGAAACCATGGTCCACTTCAGTGCCCTGGCACATAGTGCAATGTCTAAGTAAAGGGTACGCTGACCTCAAGGAAGAGATTTCAAACACATGGCCTGTGGGCCAAGTAACAATGTGGGCTGCAACGGATTAAGAAAAATCAGAGTATTTTGTCCTCTGCTGTGAGAAATGCATTCTTGAGTGCCAGTTTGACATTGGAAACAAATGGCTGAAGACTTTCAGTTTGCATTTTAGAACATAAAATAGTTTTCTGGTTCTTTCTTTGCATGGTCACTGTTTGAAGCACTACTATTTTGTTGAAGTCATCCATGCTAAAGTTTGCCCATATTAGCCAGCATGAAAGACAGCATCTAAACTACAAAACATATAAAAAGCTCCAGCTCTTTTCCCAAGCCCTTCTTTCTGTGTTGTCTAGATCAGATTTTCAGATGTGTCTGGTGCTGTGAGTCCTCAGTAGTTTAACTCAGTACCAAGGAGTAGTGTTAGCAATGACAATAAACTTTTATAAAAGAGTATTAAACACTGCAAAGAAATTAGAAGCAGCAGTGGACCAAAAAAGTCACTTTAAAAAAAAAAAACCAAACACAACAGTACTCACATAAAATGCCATAGACTAAGATAAACTTGAAAGGACTGTTCACACTGCAAATGCTATTTCTAAACCAACATTAACGAGCGACCATATGTAATTCCCTGCATTCCTGGTCTGCCTAAATGAGCACTGGTTAAGCGAATAAGTCTTGCTCAAATAAGACTGGACTTCCTGTGTGTGGGGAAAAAGATAAAGGTCAGTGATCAAGGGACTCAGTGCCCACAGATACAGTCTTCTGTAAACACACATGTTGTTGAATGTGCACCTGCTCTCAGGCTAAGCAGTGTTTCCCTCAGACATTAATTATTCTCATAGTATCTATACAAACCATTGTTGATGTAACCATTGTTTCTCAGCCGTAAGGGAAATTCAATGATGAAAAGCACTTAGTAGTGATTTGCCAATACAAATCAAACTGTAAAATGCAATACTCACTACCCATTCAAGGAGTAAATTCCAATGCCAGTTCAGTTTTTAAATATCCATGGCATCATGCCAGTAACATTGCTCTATGGGATACCGGCAAGCAGGGTTCAAAAGTTCTGATTAGGAAGGTTTTCAGGTTAGGAAAAGAATATGCCCAGCCATAAATTCAAAGATGGAGGAATAGAAAAGAGGAAATCACTTCTGGGAGAGATGGGAGCCACACAGGAGCTCCCTTGAATATAGAAAGAACACTGACTCCCAAACCATAAATGGTTTTCTTTGGTTGCATAAGTGCATTTTTTATTTATTTACTCTCACATTTATTGTAAAACCTGAAGAGCTCCCTTTGTCATAATCAACAGGCTATGGCAATGAAAAGATACAGGTGTCACTCTTCTACCCCTAAAAATATCACAATTGAGATGACACTGGCATAAAAAGTAAATTTATGCCCATTTTCCCATCTCTGCATGGAAACATAGAATTTTTTTTTTAAAAGAACCAAACAATCCAGAGGAAACCAACCTGAAGATGAAAACAAATACTGCAGTGCACATTACTAGGAAACAGTGCCCCAAGATGAAGTTTGAATGGGGAATGGCTTAGTAGAGATGGCCAAAAAAATCTGATGAAAAGAAGTGTTTAAAAAAAACAAACTTCACAGATTTTACTCTTCAATATCTTGAAACCAAGATATTTCAAACACGTTTCCTCAAGTCACAGAGGGAAGGAGAGAGACTATTATTCCAGAATATGTAATAGCCTGCTCTGAAATACAGAATTTGCACGCAAAAATTAATATTTCTTAAGACAGATCACAAGACACAGAATGACTCAACAGACCTAGATGTCCCATATTGTAAGTGACCCTTCTGACATCTGGGCTGAGTCCCCAGTCCAGTAAGCATGTCAGCATGTGTACAAAGAGAAATAGCCTTGGAGGAGAGGCTTGAGAAGCTCTCAGTATTTCATAGTGTTGGAAGTTTTCAGTTACAGTGTGAGAAATGTTGACCCATGTTCCTGATGTGAATCAGGCAAACCCATGAGATTAAACTTGAATCCTACACAACCCACATATGTCCTCTCTCCATCAGGTATTGGCTATATAATATAACGATCTTAGTAGTTCTGATCCTGACTAGAAACTCATTCCCAGATCCAAGACAGCTTTCCTGATTAAAATGTCTTCAAAATTGATGTATTATTAGCTAAGGTCCCATATTGGCATACCATCACTAGAAATAACATCAGAAATCATGCTCGGCTCTCTCCCTGCCCTGATAAATCACAAAAATTCTCAGGGACTACGTATGTTGTTTGTGCAGCATACCTTGGACTCCAAAGGACTACCTTCTACCATAGCACGCATCTGTTTCTATGAAGTTAGCTTTACATGTGCACATCCATAATTTGTTGGGTTTGTTTTGCTGGGTTTGTTGTTTGGTTTTGTTTTTTTAAAAGTCCATTCCTCCCTTTGTGTTTTCACATGTACTTTTTTGACTATGCCATAATCTCATTTCCCCCATGAATTTAGAGCATGGATGATGCTGTTGTGTCAACATCAATTACCCAGTCCTGATGGGGAGTCCTCAAATGGAACATGAGAGCAAGCTAAAAAGCAAGCAAACAACGTGAAAGCAAATGTCCCAGTTCACACCATCCCTGGAAATGCAGCTGCTAAAGCTGAGGTTACAAAATGAGTTTCAGGCTCCGGAACAACTAAGAAAAGGGGCAGGCTGGCTTTTGCCATTCAAAAAACTAAAGATAATCCACCTCCAACCCCAAACACAACATGAACATGAAGAGACAGAGCCATAACCACTAATGTATTTCTATGTCTTCAATCCTACTCCAGTTATTGATGGGGGAAGAGGGGTATCATAGAAAAAAGTTATCGCTACTGTCCTTTCCTGTGAAGCCTTCCTAGCCATCAGTTTTCTAAAACCTCTGGAAGATTTCAGCCTCACTCAGCCTGGGAGTTCATCCTATTCTAGCAGGTAACCATGTGACCGCCCTCCCAGGCATGTTAACAATAGTCAAAAAGCCCCAACACTAACCCCTGCAACACCCAATGCTGTTACAATTCCTACAGAGGCAAGTGCTAAAGAGGCAGTGTGTGACTTTTCTCACCCCAGCCCCAGCAGGTAATTGGAGTTTCCATGGATAATCTCAGCAATCAGAGAGAAAATCTCTGGCTCTAAGGTGACCCATTAGCACAGAGTTCACTGATCAGTAGGTTAACATGCCATTAAAGCATCTCTCTGTGGGGCTTAGGAAGGGTCAAGAAAACTCCATCACAAAGAACAGAAATACCTACAGATCTCATACATGGTTATACCAAGATCTTCATGAACAGGTCAAACTCAGCACAGAAGCTATTCTCTTCCTTGGGGCGAGAGCAGCAATCTGCAGTCCTGACATTATTCTCCACAGCTTCCCATGAATGCCACTTAAATATGCAAAATAGAAAATAGTTTACTAAGTTATATGGGAAAGCAAACAGCCAACGTCATTGTAAGGTCAGATAGATACCATTCTGCATCAGCGACTCCACAACACTGTACACAGTTGCAGTTTATGGACCCTGGTTATAAACGCGAGACCTTTTTTCACCTGTTACCAACAGCTAAACCACATTAACATAGGGTAACAATACACACTCACAGGCAGTTACTGAAGAACAGTTTATGCTCTGTAAGGACCACGCAGATTTGCCAATGCTAAATCACTTGTATGTCTATAATAATGAAAGGCATAATAATAGTAAAAAATGTCAAAGATATAGTCATCTAGGAATGTACAGTCACAAAAATGAAACTCTGAGGATGTGGACTAATGCCTAATAATCTATTATGTCCAAATATACCATGCTATGCCCCTTTTCCAATAACTATACTTTCTCTCACTTACAATTAGCTGCGTTTTGGCAAAGATACTAGACAAAAGAAAAACCCATATCACCTTCAAACAGAAGCATAGATAAATTTGGGTAAGGAAGAGGGGGAAAAAGAGGAGGTTTCAGCTTGCATTTATCATTTATTTATAAACCTCAAAGAGTGACAGTGCTGTCCTCTATAAAATCACCGGTTATAAGGCAGCTTTTTTTTCCAATGTCCATGTACTGCAATAGCTCCATAACAAGAGAATTTCCCAGCAGATTAGTTTTATTACTGTTAATTGTCCACATAATGTACATTCCTGTCTCACCTGCATTTCCCAAAGTAGTTTCTTAATGTTTCTAGTGTTTGTGATAACCAATGTTCTAACCAAAATGTGGAATATGATACACAAAAGAAATAACGATCATCATGATCTTGAAATATATACAAGCTTTTCTACAGGTTCTTATATCTGCAAACCACCACTGTTTTTATTTGTAAGTCTTAAACCAGAGGATAGTAGTTTATGTTACATGCCCCATGCATGCAAAACATCAGTGTTAACAAGTAAAGGTTCTAATGTGAGCCCTATCTTGCATTTCCTTTTATTTGTTAGTCTGAGACTGAAGCTTGAAGTTATTTTAACACACTTTTGTTTTCAACACATATTCAGTATGTGTCTAACACCCTCTGGAGTTGCAAGCCACCCTCCCACTCACCCCCAAAAATCTTCAACCAGTGCCAAAGTCTATATTTTCTTAACTTAAAGAAGTAATTCCAGGGCTGTCAACTGATAAATTTCATTCAGGGAAAGGCTGTGTTCTTTAAGCAACACATTAATCTTCTCTGACCTAACCATAGTAAACATCAATGTTGAATTGTACAGATTTCACATGTTGCTGCCAGGAGAGAGTTTTAGAAGAATTATCCCCTTTTTAGGTAACCTGGCTTTTAAAATTACACCCTAGAATATGCAAACAAAGAAGACTAATGAGATCACCAGCCTGTACGCATTGAGAAGGCTGTTGAAAAAGATACTGTGAGTAATGGAAAAAGGTTCATTTTTCAAAAGCAGTAGGGAGCTGCCCATGTGAAGGTAGGTGAGGGAGACTCTCTTTCACCTTTGTTATAAGTTTGCTGTAAACAATCATTTCCCTTCTGTTATCAGGCAATATTCTGCAGGGGTGTGTGTTCTATGTCACCTTGAACAATTCATGAAGGGGGTCGAATTTTTCTCTCCTAATAACCCGCTTGCCTCCCCACTTGAGGTTTTTTTTTTTTCTTTCCTTTAGTTTTTAAACGGAGGTATGCAAGAACATCCATTAACTATTGCCCTGCTCCTCACAGAAAGGCAGAGTATGATTGCTAATAGAACAGAAGCCACAAGTTGAGTCAAACTTTTTCTTCTTGTTTTCTGCTACTACAAGCAGTGCATATAGGACAGCAGGCTTGCCTTACGAGAAACAGATGCTTTAAGCTACAATCTAGACATTACTAAGAGACAGTATTTTAAAATGGCACAAATTTCAGTAGTGGAAGTAGACTGGCTGTATTTCTTCTCTGATGCTAACTGACCTTTCCAAGTGTGTTGCTAAATGAAGAAACCACCCGATATTCCCCTGTAACTGTATACAAAGTCCCCGCACGCAGAACATCCTTGCACAGCAGGCAGCACAACGCCTCAGTCCTAACCTGCACCAAGCTCCTGATGCAGTCCCCTTGAAGGGCAGTGAGCTGGCTGGGACGCTGAAGGTAAAAGAGACACTAAATCAATTACTTACCCTCAAATGTCATGTCTTAAATCTGTTGCTTCCACCTGGTCACAACACGAAGCAGGACTGCTATGATTCACCAAGAGAAGATTAAACTTGACAAGGGGGATTTATTTAATGTTACTTAAATAACAGAAACCTGAAATAAAATTGCCCTCAGTTCAGCCAAGATTTCTCTCGCACTCCCTCTCGTCTCTCTTTCCAGGACTGCTATGTAGTGGTCTATAAATATTGGCCCCAACACTTGCTCAGTACTTTCCTTGCCGATGGCACAGGTCGGTGTTACAGTACACCGCGGCATGGCTCAGATGAAGTTCTCAGCTGCTCAGACAAAGCCATGGACTTGCCCCCACCCTGCCTGCCTGGAAATACCGTGCTGCTGCCAGCTTTACAGATGCTGGGGGCCTTTCCTGCAGGCCCAGATCAGGCATAGAAGGGTAATCATGAGGCTTGTCTCAAAATAAATAAATAAACAACCAAACAAATGACAGTTTCTTGCAAGCAGGTGGAAAAATGGGGGAGAGAGAAGGAGGAGGAAGCACTTTTGTTTCAGCCCCCTTTATAGCACACAACTACATAGCATCTAGTTGTGATTACAGAATTTAAATCCCAGACAATGTGGGTGTCAAAAAAATTTTGCAAAAATGTTTTCTATAAAACAAGCTCTCCAAATTGAAGAAAGTGTTTGTCATAGAATTCATACAAGAGCATTAAGACTATATGGGTATTCATAATGCGATTAAAAATACACATTAATGGTGCCTCTCAAAATTTGTCAGTAGTTGGGTATATGGTGCCCAAATTCATATTTAATAACTATATACAGCATGACAGTAAACATGAGACTTCACTGGGGGTGGGAATCCACGGTCCTGCCTTGCAATAATATAAGTTTTGATGTTTAAAAATCCTTTCCAAAAAATCATAATCACAATCCCTGTGAACTCCCTGAGAAACTGGGCTGTTAAAGAGACAGGTGCCTTGAAGCAGAAAACTAAGGGAAAATGAAAAGAAAATGGCAAGACCAGCACAAACAATTCTGTATTTGATGCATGTCCTCAGTGCACAGTACAGGACAGGCACCACAAATGCAGATAAATGTCCTGCCTTAAATCAAAACAGTAGATGGCATAACTGGAAGTTTTTACCCAAGTAAAACATAAACCACATCATAACTGCATTAACACTAAGAGCTACAGGAGTTGTTTTATCTTAAAATCAGTGTCTTTTTAAGGTAGCTTATGACCATGAAATTTTCCTTGCCCTCCACACTTTCCACAGGACATTATCTATCCATAAATCCAAGTTCGTTCCAAGGCTTACAGGATGATCAAACTTGTGTGATTAAGACAATGCAGTTTCTGCAGCCACTGGCCCAGCCTGGCATAAACCAGTGACCAGTATCCCTGCACATTCTTTGAGGTTACCATCTAGGTCATGGCCAACACTTATCCACCCGTTTTCAGCTCAGTCAAGTGGAGACATTTTAACAGTGAGTTTGGAACAAAACAGGAATTTAATCTTCTGCATCTACTGAAAGATATGTTAACTCTTCCTGCTTTACTTTCACTACTCACACCAGCTACAGCCTTTGGAAGTGCTCCTAGTTCTTTGTTCACAGAGTTAAGGCTCTCCTTTCACACTATTTATTTTTACTGTGTAGCTTGAAAAACTAAGTTTATCATTAGTCATATGCCAGTATTGAAGCTGACTGTTTAAATGGACACTGTTTACAAAACCATGGTTTAGAAGCTCATCATTGACGCCACAAACTTTTTGTCTTGAAATAAAATACATTTTGATGACATGGGTAATTGCTAAGCCTTGGTGAACTGCCAGATGCAAAGTCATCCAACTAATTTGCTCATTACAAGTTTCTCAGTCATAAAACTCCTGCACGTATCTCTCATCCTCAATGATGTACATGACAGTTTCATAATACCATTCCATCAAGCTTCTAAGCTGCCACAAATAAATCCCTGAATAACCAGCAGCCAGAGTGAGTTTAATAAAACTGAGCAAGTACCTGAAGTATTCATCATAACTTTATATGCAGTACAACGTCAAAACCTATTCTTGGACATGTACATGTGTGAAACAATTATCTTAGATTACTGGAAAGCAGCCTATAATTTAATGAAACACGTACATTCCTCTACTTCTGGAAACAAATGTGCAACATCACTACCAATGCCGCACAAGAGCACAAGGAGATACGTAAAAGGCACAGGGAGGATACCACAAATACTTGTGTTAGTGAAGGCTTGCTTTTTAACAATATGTTTATTTGGCATTGCACGTGCAGAGGTGTTGTGCTGGTTCAGCCATCATCATTTTACACTGCCATCAGTTGCCTGAGCACACAGGCCAACAATGAACTCAGCAACATCCCCTCAGAAGTCTTTCAAACAGTCCTGCCATAAGTTCCTGTGGGCCTAGCTGCTCCGCTGCCCACTGTGGTGCCAGCATCACCTGCTGGACACAGCCAAGAGAGATGGCTCCCTCAGTGGCCCTTCACATGGAAAGGCACCACTGAGAGAGCTCAGCAAGATGTGACCAGCCCCAGCAGAAGCCACACCCAAGAGGAAGCACCTCTGACTGATTGGCTCCTCGTTGATATAGTTCTGGGCCCACCCACCACCCCAACCATGACCACCTGGGTGAGGGCAGAGCCTGGTGAGGTTCTACCTCTGGAACATGAAGCCAATAGGAAAAACAAAACATTCTGCTAGGTTGTGAGTTGTTCACAGGTCAACTCCAACTTGGGGCCCACAGCTCAGGCCCCAGCACTTCAAGAGGAGTTACAGCACAAGTGATGAAGCACACAAGACCAGCATCACTGACATCAAATGATACAAAAGGCAGTGAGTTGACAAAAAATGAAAGCATAGCATTCTGGAAAAGTCTGAGAGGACTGAGAGGATGAGTGTTGGAAAAGAATAAAGGAGGAACAGCAGTGTTAGCTGAACAGTCAAGAAAAAGAATCCTATTTTTAACAATATGGCAATAGAACCTCTTAAAATTCACTGACAGCGTAAAACACCTGTTAGATCTCATCTGTTGGAAAAGACAAGGAGTTTGGGTTTTTTTGCTCCAAGAAGTGTTCATTCAATTCACCAGGACAAGAGTTTTCCCAGACTCAGGGTTCATTTTCCACCACTATGCAAATGGCAAAGTTTGTCTTGAGTTTGAGAAACAATTACATTCAATCTCGCTTATTATCCTGATACTTCTTAACAGAAAATTTAGCCCATCCATCACTTGGTGAATGTCATGACTGTCCCCATTGATTTCATTAAGCTTACTTAAAATATGCCAACAGTATCATAAATTTTAAAATGCTGCTGTAGTTAGATAAGACAGTCCATACAGAACACAGAACTGTATACAAACAGTATGGGCCAGTACAGTTCTAAAAATCCCCTTTTGACAAGACAATACCAAAATTTCATAATCAACTGGTCTGACTCAAAAAAAGAGAAAAGCCTGCTGAATGAAGTAACTTAAAGAAAGAAAACTATTAGTGTGAAAGATCCAGGTTATTTGGGAAGGAAGAAAGGAATGCATCCACAAGTAAGAAAAATATTATAAGGAAAAATTATTTCCAGTAATGCTATAAAACTGAAAGACTGTAGCAGACACTAAAATCCAAATTGTGCCCAGAAGCCTGGATTTTTGCAACTATAAACCAGTTTAAATAATGAAAAATATTCCAAATATTCTGTGTATTTTTAAAAGCATCTCATTCTCTTTTCTTTTATTACATCAGTTATGATACAGTAAATCATGCCAAAAGTTCTTCAACCACAGAATAGCTTTAAGGGTCTGCAAGATTATTTTTAAATCTTTTGAAAACCACCTTAACATATTGTGCCTCTACAAACATTCAAACACCTTATATTAAATTTCATTACCATACGAGAATCTCCATCTGTGTCCTCAGGGTACATTGTGGTTTTATTCCATATAATGAATGAGTGAATGTTATCCTCACTTAAATGGAGACTTCTTTCTTGGCTATTCCTGCCAAACAGGGAAAACACTCTATGCTAGAAGCCCAACATAGATTATTACTTGATCCTCTAGGTTCAAAAAGCTCTATTCCTGTGAGGCTTGCAGACTTAAACCTGTCCCAGGTTCTACCAACAGTAGACTTGTTTTTTTATCTCTTTACCAACCCTTATCACATAGAATACCTCCCTTATTAGTCACAAATAGATTAAATGTTACTTTTCAGACATTATACAAACTAATATGAGTACTGTGGTCAATATTCAATGCTTGTTGCATTATCTCAGTATTTTATACAAAGTAATCAGTAAAAGAGAGATAATTTGAATTATTTTCAGCCTATTTCTACTTCCCAACTCCAAAACTTTTTTTTTTCCTCAAAAATTCTAAATTTTCCCCAAATTAGAAATTTAAGGCATCCTATCAAATAATCACAGAACTAAGTTTGATTTGCGTAGGCGGTAGTTGCATTTTCTAGTTTAAATAAGGAAGTCAGCTGAAGATGTATATATTGAAATTAGCTGTTGTGTGTCATACGCTGTAAAAGATGGCTCACGTCCCCCTTTAACTGGAAAGGGGAGACCGAAATCAACCAGAAATTTCTCTGCTGTTTTCTCTGCTTAATAAATGCTTTAGAAACTCTGAGTGAGCTCTCTGAGCAGATCACTGAAGCAGTAAGACCAAATTCTATGACATTCTGTAGTGTTACTTTTCAACGAGCCAAGAAAAATAAGAAAATAAGCACCCCTGAGGGTTTTCATAATGTAGCAAAAACTTAGAAAAACCTATATTAACCACACAAGGATAGTAACATCTGTCATCTAGACTGGCGTGTTTTCAAATGCTATGCATGTGAAATTGTGGTCATTCTGAGTTTGAGCCCTCAGTCTTCATCAGAGTCTGCTCCTGTGTACACTGCACAGTGGGAAAGTCTATCAGCTCAGCAGACACTAATGAACATGGCTTCAGTTTGCATTTATGAAATCTGGTCAATTTAAAGACACTACTGGAGGCATTCAGTTCTTCCATAGCTGTTGTGACTCAGTGCAAAGAGTCTTTCAGTGCTACACAATGTATACCATCTACAGAATTATGTTAATTATCCTCAATTGTGGAACTATGTTTGAGTTTGAAAGTTAATTTCAAATAATGTTTGTTCCTATCAGGAAGTTTCTAGCCACTTAGAAATTTACAAAAAATAAGATACCTTGCGAAAGCAGCTATCAAGGTGCTTGACAACTAGGGACCTAATTCTGCAAGGCTTACTCAATGAATACATGCTTTGACTCAGTGCTGTTGTGAGATCCACCAAATAAAGGACCCAGCCTTTCATGGTAGGGCCACTACCAATTTCAGTTGGGACAACCCACTCTCGGGTGACCTGGCTCTCTGTGCCTTCGAAGACCAGGAGTCTGTTAAGCCTATAGACTGGCCTGTATAACCAACTGGTGGTCATTCCCAGCCCAGCTGAAGAAAACTGGACTAACTGCTGGTGACAACTATGCCATTTGGCTGTAGCTACACACTTCTGCCTTCACACCTTGATTTCTGTGCACTATTGTCCCATCTCTAGTTCACGCTCCTGATTTCTCACAGGCTTGCCCAATCCTCAAATGTATCTTCTAGAATAGGTTCTGATGGTCTTCGGCTCTTTGGCTCTCCGCCTCTGTCTTTGCCTTCTCTTCTTTCATATACACATATCTTTGGCTTCTCAAGTTCCAGAGTTCAGCTCAAGTTCAGCTTATCCTGAAAATGTTTTCTGATTCCAAACTCGTTCCACCTTGACGTAAGAAGCTGGATCAACTGCCTTTGGATTCCCTAAGGGGTCAAGGAAATTTTGTGGAAATTATAAGAGGTGTTTTGCCACACAATAATATAGAACTGTCCAGAAATTGTGAAAATTCATTTCTGCTTCATGGATGCATTCCCTCTTACAAAAATTAAAATTAATTTGAACTTGTAATCTCACGCTGAAATAAATGATATCTGTTCACCCCTTGCCTCCTTTCTCTTTGATGCCCAGATAGGTCACATCTGTTTAATCAAAGAGGAAATGGACGTGACCGTACTGAACCAATTGGGCAGTGAGGCATGCCTTGGGAAGATACCATTAAACAGTAGCTGTGAAGAGATGTCAAGAATAACTCAATGAAACACTTCATGTCGTGCTCATTTTGAAGATGATTAGCAAAGTATATGTCATAAGAATACCATTTGCATTCAAAAAGATAATTTAAAAAAGAAACAAATTTCTTCTATCACATATGTATCAAGGCTACACTGAAAAGCTGATTTTTTTCAGAGTAGTCACCAACAGCTTCTGTCAGACTCAGTAAAATTTCCTGGGGTCTCTATCACTGACTTGGAGAAGAAAAGTAATTGACCCCAAATATTTATTTTCTTGATTCACATTAAATGTCTTAATTCTTCTACAGGTTTCAAATTACATATTGCCTTAGATTAAGTTATAATGAATCAAACACTTTAGTCAAAACTCTAACAATGTTGCAATATATAAAAAAACCCAAACCAAACCAGAACAACAAAGCCACCCTCAATCCTCAATCTAGAGAGCCTAGACTAGCCAAATGACTACTATGTTGAAACTTTCAGTTACACTGAAAGTTTCAGAACACTTCAGACTTCCCTGTGAATGGACACTTTACTTGCCATAGCTAAGGCCATGAAACTGTAGTCATGTCTGCAGCACCCATGAAACTGCAGTCAGTCTGATCTCTGGGCATGTGCAATTAAGATTTCCAGGGGAAAGCTTGTCAGAAATAAGTGAGTCAGTTGTTCAAAAACTGGATTCTGACACCAGCTCCCAGAGTCTACACATCTAATTCAGCGCTTAACTTCAACCACTTTTAAAAGTGCATGCATCCCAACAGCACCCAACCAAATCAACTTCATTTGATAAATTTGGTCTGTTACTTGTCAAAATTCAATCATGTATCATCCGTCCTGGCACTGCATGCTACCTTAAGGGTGCCACAGCTATGAAGAAATAGGGTTTCAAACTGCGTTTACCCTCCTGGCTGCATGTATCTTGAAGGTATTGCAGAAAAAAAAATAGGAGAAGTCAAATTGCTCTCTGACAGACAACACAATATAAATAGATCCTCTGCTTAGTTCAATTTCTTTCTGTAGGACAGTAAATCTCTGCCAAACAGAAATGCACAACATGGGAACACGAGCCTCCTTAAGTGGTGCCGCTACTAGCAAGTAACAGGTAACTTACTATCGTTACTTTTAACCTGCACTAACTTATTGGCCTCACAATAAGAAATAAGAAGTCAATAATTTTTTAAAAAAAGTCAATAATCAAGCATTCTGGAGTTCACCAGCTCCATGCAGTAGTCACTGTATCATCTTTGGGGTCTACCACCCCAACCATAGATGTCCATCATAGGATCATAGAATGGTTTGGGTTGGAAGGGACCTTAAAGATCATCTAGTTCCAATCCCCCTGCCATGGGCAGGAACACCTCCCACTAGACCAGGTTGCTCAAAGCCCCATCCAACCTGGCCTTGAACACATCCAGTGATGGAGCACCCACAACTTCCCTAGGCAACCTGTTGCAGTCTCTCACCACCCTCATAGTGAAGAACTTTTTCCTTACCTCTAGTCTAAATCTACCCTCTTCTAGTTTGAACCCATTATCCCCTGTCCTATCACTACATACCTTTGTAAAAAGTCCCTCTCCAGCTTTCTTGTAGGCCCTCTTTAGATACTGGAAGGCCGCAACAAGGTCTCCCTGGCGCCTTCTCTACTCCAGGCTGAACAACCCTAGCTATCTCAGCCTGTTCTTGTAGGAGAGGTGTTCCAGCCCCCTAATCATCTTTGTGGGCCTCTTCTGGACCCACTCCAATAGGTCCATGTTCTTCTTGTGCTTGGACCTCCAGAGCTGGACACAGTACTCCAGGTGGGGGTCTCACAAGAGCGGAGTAGAGAGGCAGAATCTCCTCCTTCAAACTGATAGCCACGCTTCTTCTGATGCAGCCCAGGTTATGATTGGCTTTCTGGGCTGCACTGGCACATTGCTGGCTGATGTTGAGCTTTTCACCAACCAGCACTCCCAAGTCTTTATCCTCAGGGCTGCTCCAATCCATTCTCTGCCCAGCCTGTATTTGTGCTTGGGATTGCCCTGACCTAGGTGCAGGACCTTGCACTTGGCCTTATTGAGCTTCATGAGGTTGGCATGGGCCCTCCTCTCAAGCCTGTCAAGGTCCCTCTGGGTGGCCTCCCTTCCCTCCAGCATGTTGACCTCACCACACAGCTTGGTGTCATCCATAAACTCGTTGAGGGTGCACTCAATCCCACTGTCCATGTCACCAACAAAGATTTTAAACAGCACTAGCCCCGGTACCAGTTCCTGAGGAACACCACTTGTCACTGGTCTCCACTTGGACATCGAGCTGTTGACCACAACACTTTGAGTGTGACCATCCAGCCAATTCATTATCCACCAAGTGGTCCATCTATCAAATCCACATCTTTCCAATCTGGAGACCAGGATGTCATGTGGATGTTGCAAATGGCTGGTTCCTATACCAGCCACCCCCACTGTTGTAGCAGATGTTTCCCAGTGAGACACAACAGGAGCCACACAGTCAGAAGAAAGATTTGGTTTATGTCATGCCTTATGTTTAACATTAGTTCAGCATGCAAACTCTAGCACTGGATGTTATACTTCACTAGTGAACAGATACAGAAACAATGGTTAAGACAACACTTGGGTCACTAGTGACAACTTCCAAAATCTTAGAAGGCTGAAGTCAGAAGAGAAAGATTTTCAGTAAACATAATGGGATGTCTGTGGGTTTAGTCAAAAACATTTTTAGTAAACTGTGGGAAAAGAAGCTAGTGCATACCTGAGCTTTTATGGCCTGAGGTGAAGCATAAGGAATAGTCAACGCACCTCATTACAGGAGGGAAGCTCTTTACGCTTTACAAAAATTACTTCCTCAGCTCTTAAAACAGATGAACAGCCTTTGCAACAGTTTAGTATAATAACGCTTTCTCATTTACACAACTGACACTCATTTGATATGATAATCTTTAAAAACAAGGTTAGTTGAAATATGTAGTACTAAGTTTTTTTAGCCCAAAGCTAATTTAGCTGTTTAATCAGAGAGTAAATCAAGAGTAATCTTCCAGCTACATCACAGTGCTTCCCCATTCAGAGATGCCATATGCAACAGAAGACAGCTATAGCAAGAGAACTACTAGAGTGACAAACCTATAGATATCTTGTTTGAAATGCTATCTTGTTGAATTATTTCCTATAAAAGGTCAGTAAACAACTTTAACCACATAGTCTAAGCAACAGTGTGACATTTATTGCATAGTCAAGAATCGGTTACCAATACCTTGCCGCTATGATACATCTCTGTATTACTTCATCTCTGATTTGTTTGCAATTTAGTGTAGCATATGTGAAACAGTTTTAATTCCACCTGCATCACAAACTGTAATGAAAGGATAAACTTCCTTAAAAAAATGTTTCCGTAAGTTTTCCTCCCAAGCTCAAAAATATGAGTTTAGTCATAACTAAAATATCACTAGTTACTTTCAAAGTTTAAAGCCTTCTTAACAAGTGCCTCAGATTCATTAAACAGATTCTCAGATTCATTAAACACAATACCAATAGAATAGCTAGCACTGAAGAAAAGGGTGTGCAAAATGGAGAGGAAAGAATAAAATCACAAAAGGTTCCTTCATTTATTGGGAAGACCACAGGATTCTCCACAAGTCTTCAAGAAAAAAAAAAGCACTTTACGACTAACAAAATAATTTGGGGAAAAAAAAGCCCACAGACAGTAAACTGCACATGGTTGCGCACATTGTTCTGTTTCTGGAAGATGAAAACCTCAGTCAAGCTTTGTGAAATCTGAACTTCGGGTTCCTGTGAGTCTGGGTTTCTAGTTTCCTTTCCTTTGCAACCTTAATGATTAGTCTGTTTTTCATTATAAACCCCGATCTCTTCAGCTAACAAACCATCTCCTTCTTCTCACGTCTGACAAGCACGATGTACATTTTTAACAGCAGCACTGATTTGAGTTTTACTTAAGTGTGTTGTTTACAGCATGTGTAGAACTGAACCACAAAAAGTGAACTCTAAAAAGACGGTAATCTCACAGTGTTGTCAGTGCTGACTGTGAAATTGTTTTATTCAACCATACCTCAAAGTATTTAAAATGCCAGGACAAGGAACAAGTTAAAAAAAAACCACAAACCAACCAATTTTCTTTCTCCTCCTTGAGGATGCCAATTTGACACTCTGAACAAGTGCCAAATATTGCAATGAGACTTTATCATATTTCATTCGCTGGATAACATTATGAGCCATTCTACTAATCTTCACTCATCAGAGTGAATTCCATTCAGCTTTAAAGGCTTTGTCTGTAAGCAGCTCAAAGTAAAACAAAATTTGGATTTTTCAGGTTCGCTGAAGCTCTGTGAATCCTGTACTGTTTGAGTGGTCAGCTTTTGCTCCTAAAGTTAATGGAAAACAGAACAATTTAATTCCTAATTTATGTTATTTTCTTAAATATGCCTATCCATGATACAGGTTTCTCACATACGAAGAATTACAGCATGGAAAAAGGACACTCACTCAAAGATTATTTCTCTGTGACATGGGTGGGTCATGCTGTCACAAAAGCTTTACGTATCTAAGAACAGCTTTCATCCAAATACCATTTAAGGGTCCAACCTCACAGAACATTGACTCTGCTCAGAGTAATCAACACTACATTCAAATGAGGGATCTGCAGCACCAAATGCTATGTATTTGGCTAAAACAAACATGCAAGACTGTTGCATTCCTTGTAATCTAATGAATGCATGTAAAATATATGATGATGCACAAACTCACTCTTTATGAGTGTGGCCAGAAGGAACTGCCTCTTAGCTGAAATAGCTTAAAGGGGATGGGGTGGGAAGCAAAGACTGAACATACAGTGAGCCCTGCTAGAGGTCCATTATTAACTGCTCTCCACCGTATTCCCATTTATGGATATGCTCTTGCTCTTTCAGCATGCTGCTGCTTACCTTTGACTCTAAGGGTCTTTGTTTCCAAGTAATAAATACTTCAGACTCCGGGGAGCAGACAGGAAGATCATACATGACTCCAAAAAAACCTTTACTGTTGATAGATTATTGTAAGTGCTTATTCATTATTAGCTGAAATGCTATTGAATGCACACTTAAAAAATGGCCTATTTGTTCTTTTCAACTGAAGCAATACTGTAACAGGCCTTCTGAAGAGAAGACCATTAAAAAATATAAAAGACATCACACAGCAGGTAATTTTGGGAATGTGGTTTCAGTTTTCTGTTCATTGCAGCACAATCAACAAATGTTGCATCAATTAAATTTTCTGCTGCTTGAATATAATTGGTGCAGGGCAGGCTACTCACACACCCTAAAAATGACCTAGAAGTTTTCAAGAAATAAGGCCTAAAGGCAAACTATAACTATATTAGTGTAGTTTTATAACAACACAATGTAATAATTTTCCTCCTCTCTGAACAAAAATGGTAGCCTTGGCTATGCCAGGGAATACATTCTAACCTGAAGCACAAGACAACAAATGAGGTGAAGAGCCCACTTTATTGCAAGTCACCAGCGAGCTGTCAGGGCAAAAACCTCCTCACCCCCCTGATTTTGTATTGAAAATGAGCCTAATTTCACTTAGGAGAAGAAAATATTCCCATTTTTAAAATATTTTGCTCTAAGACAGTCTATTTAAATGTTTTCAGTTACTCACTAAATCACTGTTAATTAATGCATTGCTTTTAAGACCACACTTAATAAACTATGTGCTAGATAACTGTCACTTAATGACTACAAGAAGGAAAACAATCACAATTTAAATTGCTTAAAAGGATTGCACACAATTAACAAGTAGACTGGAAGCGTATTGTACAGGAGGAAGAGATTAACCAGGAAGAAAGACACAGAAAGAGAAATATTCAAAGCATATGATTGTAGAGTTAATTATAAAAAGCACCATCCAGGCACAACAGTTAACAACAGCTAATTTGCAAGACTGCCAAGAAGGAAAAGCAATATGTATCTCAGAGCTAATACTTAGGTGATCCGTTCCCATGATAAAAGCAACTCTATCACATATAAGTAATCTTCTATTAATATACTAAAAAACCCTGATACCATAGGATATCCAAAAGTTTCTAAGATGCTTCTGAAAAAAAATCTTATGCAGAGCTTGTACTCAAGCACAGTAAAATAGTACCCGTAGGAATTAATGAAGGGAAAACATCTATAATAGCACGTTTAGGAATATCTATTTCTTTATAGCTTTGTAGGGTAGTATCACTGTAGCCTGAATCAGCACATATTAAATGAATGTTATCATGAGTTTATTTAGGTTCTGCAGTCCATTATGTCTTCATCTTCTAACTTTGTCAAAAAAACCAAACAAATATAATGAACAGCAAAAAATGTCAAAAAGCAGCATACATTATTTTACATATGCTATTATTTTTTAACTTCACAATTAGACATCTTACTGACTCAAACATGGTGATGGTTTGTTTTCAATGGTAAAGAATTAATATAGTCTTGTGAGAGTACATGATGCTACTTATCTACAAATGCATCTCATAGGTGCTTCATTTTATTTCTGATGTTGGACTTCCCCGAACAGCTGCAAGCCTGCACCCACAGCTGGATGCAAGCTGCTGGACAGCTACACTTCTCATGGCAGAATGAAAACAGAAGTAATTATATGCAGTGAATTGGGCTTGCTTGAATCAGACTAAATATTTGGATTAGAGTCAACTTCCTTCTAAAATACATATTGCAGGCATATGTATGACAGTCCGAAGATGAGTTCATTGGAGGAGAAACATAAAGAAAAAAGTAAGACTCCAATGCATGGGAAAGGCAAACTAACTCCCTGAGCATTTATCAGACATATGTGATTGATTTATTTCTTGCAATCCTGTAAGAATTAGTTTACTAGTAGACTTTGTTATTACACTGGCATCTCTCAAGCATGTTTGAAGCTTTGATGATTTGGTCATCATGATCTGATGTCCTTTTTCAGCTATACTTACGCATCTTCCTTTTCTTCACACAAGGAATGCAATAATCTAAACATCGTCATAAGATATTCTAATGTAACAGAGTCTCCTCATTTAAGATTTAGTGCTACTGGGACAGATGTTATCCTTGGTTATACCAGCAGAAATCCCACACTCGCTCTGCTACTGATGACAGCTATAGAACTGCACAGTTTACACTAGGTTAACAACAGTTTTTCTATTACCTTGTGATAAATCATGTCAACAGTACTAAGAGTTCATGGCAAATTTTGCTCTTTCCATGCTGTCAAGCTTCCTTCCTTTGAAAAGCCCAGATACCAAACACTAGAGGTACATGGGGCGCACTGGGTCTTTCCTTGATGTGAAATCTGAATGGAGTCTGTGATACGCACCTGGGAGTCCTTGACCCACTTCACAGGTAGGCATTGATCCACTTACAGAGATCACATGAAAATTAGAGATTAAGTACTACCACCATTTTGAAACAGGTTTCAAATCAGCTTTTTATTACAATACTGCTCCTTGCTTTGGATTCTTAGATGCTCCCACCCAGAAGAATGACTTTGAATCAAAACATAACTACCACTATATCAATCCAAAGTGATTTAAAAAGTTACACACAAGAAAGTAACTGATGACACATTCCCAAGGCTGCACTGGCTACAACAAAAATAATTTTAGTGCCATCTCAATTACTCTTCTAAGTAAACACATTATCTCTAACTAGGAATGCACAAATTAAAGAAAGGCTGTTCTTACTTTTTAAACTAAGTTTCCACGCTTTGCATCATTGTGGTTTAAGTCTGAAAATGGTCATGCATTTCCACATTATGGAAAAGGATATCTTCATATACTATCTTCAGATTAGCTTAATAAAAATTTTGGTCACTTCTGGTGAGAAATAAGGTATGTATCTTTTAAATAAAACACCCAGCTCCAAATTGAATTTCTTATTTAATATAATCACACAGTAGTTGATGCTGGAGAGAGTCTAATGCAACCTCCCTGATCAGAACAGGGTCATCTGAAGCACGTTCCTGAGTGTCTCAGCTGGTTGGGTTTGAATGTCTCCAGAGATGGAGACTCCACACTCTTTCTGGGCAACTTGTGCCAGAGTTTGAATGCTCTCAGTAAAAAACAACTTCAGCCTCACCCCTCATGTTTAAGCAGAATTTCTTGTATTTCAGTTTGTCCCCACTGCCTCTCACCCCACCACTGGGCACCACTGAAAAGAGCCTGGCTCCATTCTCCTTGCACCCTCCTTTCAGGTATTTGTACATTAGGATAATATCCCCCCTGAGCCTTCTCTTCTCCAGGCTGAACAGTTCCCCCTCTTAACCTTCCTCACAGGAGAGATTCTCCTTTCCCTTAATCATACTCATGGTGCCTTCACTGGACTGGCTCCAGTACATTAATGTGTCTCTTGTACTGGGGAGACCAGTACTGGCCCCAGAACTCCAGATGTGTTTCACTAGTGCTAAGCAGAGGACAGGATCCCCTGGATCACCTCCCTTAATCTGCTGGCAGCACACTGCCCAATGCAGCCCAGAAGGCTGGTGGGTCTCCTTGCCACAAGGATACATTGGTAGCTCATATTTATGTTGTTTCCTTAATCTCTTCCATTCTCTGAGTTACTGTAATATGAATGTTGCTTAGTCTTCAGCACTGACTGTATGAATTTAATGAATTTGAGAGTTCTCATACCAGTGAAAATTCCTCTCATTAGTCAAACATTCACATAATCATTTAGTTTGGCAATCCAAAGAAGCTTTTAAATTTTTTTTGTTATTGTTGCCTGGCAAAAGCGTGCTGTTTTTGTACAAAAAACCCCAGAAGTTACAGAAAAGTGCAGATGGATTGGTGACTAACGAATCTTCCAAAATAAGCTATATAAAGACATTGAAAATACATCCGATCTAAACAGTGGATTAGAGGAAAAGGCAGAAGGAATAAATGTCTTAAGAAATGAAGGGAAAAATTCTCACTGTGTACCACAACTTTTTGGTTGACCACAGATCGTAATTTATTCAGTCAGGTATAGATATTTCCACAATTATTCAGAGTCTTGGACTCATTCCCCATTATTCTTCTCAACACGTTTTTGGAAAGCGCTAAAATATAATGAACACAAACCTATGTATCAAACTACTAATTTATTAAAAATGGAACTTCAAAGCTTCATAAGTCATTGGCTATTTCCTTCAAAAAAAAGTTTTTGTTTAAAACTTCCCTGCTTTATGCCTATATTGCTTCCAAAACCTTTATCCACTGGCTACTAGCTGAAAACACACACAAAAAAGGAAAGACCGTTCTGAACACTGTTCCATGTAGTTGCAAACTGATTTTATGACTGTGTAGCAAGGGTGAGCAACATGTGGCAAGAAAGCCAATTATGACCCATGGGGTTATAAAATGCAACCATCAACCATCTCTCTCTTCCTGTAACTACATAACTGATTAAAAGCTGATTAACTGTATTTGCTTGTTAACACAAGCAGATTTTGTTCAGCTGTCCAGGAAGCTGGCAGCCTAGGAAAGTACAGTTACATGGCTTTCTTGTAGCTTAAAAAAAAAAAATCCAAACAGTAAATGCAAAGGGAATTCAGAGTTTTAATTGAGAGTTTTTATATAGTTTATATAGGTATAATTCAGAGGGGATATGACTTTGCCTCTCTCTCTTTTTTCAAAATTTCTGGTTTTCTTGCAGAAACTTCCGGTCTTTTTACTTTGAGCCATCACATGAGTTACGCTGAAATTGTTCAATGGGGGTTGAACATTACTAATACACAGTCTCACAGATGGACAGTGTGGTCAAAAAATCCTGATGGGAAACCAGTCTCAGGGGAATTTTGCATTAGTATCTTACATGTAGGATTTGGGAAATGTTCAAGCTGTAGGAGTCAAAAGAAATTGGGCACTCAAAAGTGGGGGCCCATAAAATAATCTGTTTCATCATCTGTTGTGCCATATATATAAGCTTCATAGAATCTCTGATAAAAACGGATGGATGTCTCATCACTCCTGCAGCAAACGTGCTCAGCCAGATGTACAGTTTGCAACTTAGGTCCAAGTGGACAAGAGGGTGTCAGCACAAAAACATTCACCTTGGAGGAAGAAAGGTGGCTTTTTCTCACTGATAAGAAATAAAGGAATAAAAATAAAATCTTTCAAGTGGGTGAAAGATTTTGTCTTTGTACTCTTTATTCTAACAATGAAGGAAATACTTTGTTTAGCAGTCATGAGTGTTTTAAAAACATTATCTTAAGATAGTTAACGAAGCCTGACATTCAGCTGGTAAGTTTTCTACTGCAAAATGTAATAACAGAGAATGAAGAACCCAGCATCTGCCTGACTTTTTAGCTTTTGGATGCCCATGATAAATTGTTAGTTTATTTGCCAAATGTAAACTATTTTTCTTCATTAAACTAAAAAAAAAGGCAGTTCAAAGACAAGCTACAAATAAACAAAATTCAGAATGAAAACATCCTGGAAATTATATATAATTTAACTATATTGTCTGAAAATTTTTTGGGGGGTTAAGGCATAAATACATTACATAAGGGGTAATGCATTTTTTAAATAAGATAACTATTTTAAAACATTTACATTTACATTTTTATGCAACCAGGAGCTGAGACAGAAAAATAATTCTAGTCATAATAATTTGTGATAGAAAGGTGTTTATGGTTATGTCCTCTACAAATTAAGGAAAGATATGGAGTCCAATGGAAAAATATCAGATACTTAACACAATTGGAGTCAGAAGGTTGCAAACCTCCGGAAAAAGTCACTGATTAGATAACATGTGACAAACTGAACTGACATTAGAGAAAAGCACTTCTATCTCCTCTAAAATGACCAGAGAGATGGGAAAAGAACAAGAGGAGGTAGCTCCTGGATTATCACCCGAAAAAGAAGGGAAAGACTTAGTCAGCCATGATGGAAGAGAAACAAACTGCCCAGAAGAGGAGGCTCTATGATTCCTCAGAGGCAGCTGAAGAATTGGGAATTAATGGATTTACTAAGGAAAAAAGAAAGACCGATCCACTTAGCAATAACCTGAGAGAACAGAGATGTAAAAGAATTTAATTCTCAACCAAGAGGAGGAAAGCATATATAAGGAATGAGTAATTCTTTCACAGCACAAGGAAACAACAGAAGAAAACACTTGCCCTGTGGGACTGTTGAAAAGTGATGCATGAGGTTCCTGTGTGCATGAGGGCAAACTGACGTGAGGATGCATATGAGAAATCTTCTAAGTAGTAGAAAAGGAAACATTACAAGAGTTTTCTGGAGAAAAAAAAAATTTCACTAAGATGTTTGCAAAATGCATATATTAAAGAAACAGTACTAATGTACACGTACTAAAATTCACATGCTTTACAGCAACTAGAGGTAAGTCCCATCTACTAATTCATGTGGAGAAGAAAAAACAAAGGAATTTTGCTCGAGTGGAGAAATGAAACTAACTGTTACCACCTAGAAAAGAAGCATTTGTCAAGAGGATGATTACTACAAATGAGGATAAGAACAAGAAGTCTGTGTTGCAAGATTCTTCTTGGAAAAGTTAAAATAATATAAGCTATATTTACCTTACATTTATCAAAGGGAACAAACCCAGTGAATTTCTGTCATCATAACATTCAAAGAAGTTACATGAAAATTGTTGTGTAATAAAAAGTTATTATATAGCAAACAGATTCCATGTCAATCTCACTGCTTTCTTAATTTTTGATGTTGGTATTTTACCATCACAAAGCTATTCAGGTTCAACCAGCTGGCTTCCAAGCTTGTTACATCAGCAAAAATATTACATATTATTTATTTTCACTAGCCTAGATCTGGCAAAAGTCAACAAGACCACATTACAAGATACATATATTAGAAATTAGGGTAAGAGAGTATCTTTGAATTACTACCACATGTGCCTCAAATTGTATTCAGGGAGGCAAGAGTTCCAGCATTCAGAGTCTCTGTACACATTACACTGAAGTTTAATTTACAGCAGACCTTTAACATTAAGCTTTCATGGTAGCTGTGTGTCTCATTATTTTTTAAAGAGAGATCTGGATGACAGTGATTTGTCCCACATACAGAGACCTTACACATAACAGACTGTGTTACTGTTCATGGTCTGCCTAGTCAGTTCACATCTTTCTCTCTCTTCTTGACTTTTCTTGGCCATACGTGCCATTTATTTGCTTATACCAGAGTTGCACCTATTTTGACATGTCACCATATATATCTCTATTTCAGTTCCTAAACAATACTTCACATTATTTGCATTGTTTTGCTTCTCCATCCTTGTGCCCCAACATAGGTGCTTTAATTAAGGCTTGAAAACAATCTATCCACTACTCAGCTAGACAAATGCCAAAACGTCTACAGCTTTTAAACTTTCTTTTGGCTGCAAAAATGATCTTCCAAACATGAATGGGCAGTAAACATCACAGATGGCTTCTCATGTTTGTAAGCAAGTAAACAATTCAAGTAAACAATTCTTCTTCAGCTGCAGAGATGCATGCTGAGCTGCAGCAGATCACAGCTGCTCATGAGAGCCATACAAAACACAATGAGAGCATCAAGAAATGGCTGTCTGTGAGGATGGTGAATAACACAGCAAGCTAGCAGCAATGGAAACACCACAGAATTCAAAGCAGAAAGGACGCCTTCCACCTCCTTTGCTACAGGGTACTATGGTTTAGGCTCTTTTCAGGACTATTTGTCATGTCCTACCTGGAGGCTGATATCAAGAAGGATCCTACCGTGGCATGCATCATAGTTCTGTGACAGCACAGACAAAGAAATCCTTGCACTTTGAGGGGAGGAATGGAAATATTCAGCGCATATAATTTATGAAATCAGGAAGGACCCAGTTAATCAGTGTCTGTTAGAAGAATGGAGCTGAAAGGTATTGAGGCTTTGAAGATACTTAAGGATCTGCAAGAGGAAGTGGACCAGCTCACACCAACCAAGACCAAACAAGGAATACATTTTTCTTTCGGAGGCAGAAGAGTAAAGGATGCAATACACTGTATGAAAGCAGTGTCTGACAAAACACACTTCTATCTTTTCCTCCTTCACAGCTTGCTTTCCTCACTCATCTTTAGTCTATATGTAGGTTTATCACAGAGATATCTTATTTTTTCAAGTTCAAATCCAAGTCCTCAGCCACTGCCTATGAACACGGCACTTAACAAGAATGGCAGCCCAACCATTTTTCTCCCTGGCACTTAGGCACAGGCTACATTTTTCAGGCCCTGGCTTCAGCCTAGCTCTCTGGTCCAGCACCTTGAAACGACACCACAGCTCACTCACACCTCATTCCGCAATGTGCGGAGAGAACTATTTGTTCTCTTGCTGCAATAGCTGGCATTAGTATAGCACTATAAAAGCAGCAAAGACACCAAAGACAATTAAACAAACGGCACTGATGAGCTTGCTACTGAACTTCGCTACTTTAATAACATTTATTGCTCGAGAAGAGATAAATCCCACCAAGAAGGGTACAACTTCAGTTATCACACATGGTCTGGCCAGTGCAGAGAGAAGGGACTGCTCTGCCCGTGTTAGTGCCCACCATACCGAGGAAATGCCGAGCAAAGGACAACTACAGAATGTCAGCTAAAAAACAAGCCCAAGCAAACAGTTTTTATATGAAGTGTCTTGGGAGTGGAGGAGTGGAAAGGCAACAGCTCCACAAACACCGTTTTCACAGTATCCCCGTGGGAGGACTTGGCAGTACCTTGAGCTTGGTAATCTGTGTGCCCACGGGCATCCTTACAGCCTGCATTGCAACCCAACTCCCCACCGCCAATTTAGGACCCTCAGTGAGTCTGAAAACAGCATTTGTCCTTGTACGCTGTACAAGGAAGCTGAGTACTCTTTATAGATTTCCTGCTCCCACCCTATAGTAGAGAGGGGTTTTCTTTGTCCACTATTTGATAGTCCACTGGTACAAAATCTAGTCCCCGAAAGTCATTCAATAAGCTGTTTTCCTTCAGTCTGTAGTAATAAAACTATACAACACTATAAACATTTTCTGCATTGGGCTTCAAGATGTTTGGCGTTCTAGCTGGAAACACTGCTCCTTTTGTTTTTACATTACCACAGGCTCCTTTAGACTCACTTTCCATCAAGACACCAACTATTTTTGTCTTAGATTTTCTGTGAGGAGAGCTCTTTCTAAATCTAGGCAAGAAACTTATGAGCAGCTATTGGGTGAGTATCACTGCTCCAGACCTAAGCACATCACAAATCAGACTCATCAGAAAAGCAGGGCCATGTCCAGGGAACAATTTTCCCTTCTCTGACCATTCCAATGCACAGGCTTCCAAGCAGGGAAGATCAGTATTAACAGGAGATACGGACTTGTATCTCTCAAGTGGGGAGAAAGAAATAAGACACCATATAAAGCAAAATTTCATTATAATCAAAAATTTAAGTTAAAGCTAAGGAGGCAATAAACAAACTCTCTGAGAAACATTGTCAGCCTGTGTCTAAGGAGTCATCTTTGTAACTGAAAATACTCTCCCTTTCTGGCCCACATGTGAAAAGAAGCACAGGGTAGGTAAAGTAAGAGCAGAGGTATGGCATATAAAATTCGGCAAAACACCCGGCCCATGCTGCTGGCTTTTCTGTTAAAGCTGCCAGCAGGAATGCTAATGTTTCAGTTGGGCAAAGTTTGCAGGGAGAGGTAATACTCTTTATTAACCAACCGATACAGTTGGAAAAAACAGACAAGCTTCTGGGCCCCGAAAGCCTTTCCTGCACAGACCTGAGGAACGGCTTGTTTGTCTGAAAGTATCTGTTTTTTCCAACTGTATTGGTTCATCTAATAAAAGATATTACCTCTCCCTGCAAACTCTGCCCCACTTAAGTGTTTGAACATCATGGCTACAACAGCGATACTATTGCATTTTTGTTGTACTGACTGTTTGCAGCATAGACTTCTGCATTTGGTCCACCAGGCACCAAATCATTTCACAGAGAGGAGGCTACTGTTTTTAAAAGCAACAGCTTATTATATACTCACTGCCGATACAGGCCAACATAAAGCTAATGATGACAAAGGCAAAATAAAACCCTAACTCCCTACCTCCGCCCCAAAAATAACCCCAAACCCTCTTATTACCATTCACATCAACCATTAGAATAGTCTACAAGTATGACATCTACCATAATATTAGGAACTGCCAGGAGAGCACAAATTCTCAAGTATCTACTGAAAGAGCAGTTAAACAATCCTCACAGGGGGTTTTTCAATAGCACTAATGAGATAAACTTATTTTCAAGACACATCCACAAACTTTCCCCTACGTTGTGGCAACACTGCCACACTTACTAGGATTGGTCTCGACAAGTGATACTGTAACTAAAGTGAACTGTGCCCTAAAGGGTTGATCATGAGGATATACGTTTAGATAGAAGAAAGAAAACCACATAGAAATAAGTGAAGCTTTTAAAATACTGCGGGTCTCAGGAAGGTTTTTGTGTCTTACGAATTTTGATGTTCTGCATAGTTCTGGTGAAACAGATTAAATAGCTGATCGGCCTGCTTCATGGGCAGGCACTGATGCTAGGAGATGCAGTAAATAACTGAAAGCTCATGCTCAGCTAATTAAGACATGCTTTTCTTCCCATAGTCTGTCATTAATTTTAGCACAACTCTACTTGAAAAGCATGTGTACTGCAAATGAGAAAAATCAATTCTCACCCTCAACATACAACATAATGTTATTTATTTATAAAAGAGATTGTATTTAAACAGTCTTCATTGTCCTCTCTTCTCAAAGGTTCATGTTTTCACTACAATAATAATTTCAGGTCTATCGCTGTAAGGACGATCTCAGTAGGAAGGCCACAGTTAAGTAGTTTTTCAGTGAATTACATTTTTTAAACATATTACCAAGACATATTCTGAATTTTATTTCAGAGATCTCTGAAGCAAAATGTGAAATATTTTTCATGGCATGATGAAGAATGATAGAACTTTTATTTTCCAGATGTCTTTGTATTCAAATTACAAATGTATGATCCATATTTTTACTTGACTCAGTGCTGTAAATATTATTTCAGGGGAATTTATCCATACCTTTGCCATACAGGTCAGGATGGATGTGGTCTTTATCATTAAATTACTTGATATTGTATATTTTGTAGATTATATGTATCAATGACTACAAAATTATTTTCCATCATAAAGTGTTTCATCTCTGCAGGATGCTTGATGTTTTGCATTTTTTAAATGAACATAGCTACAAAATAGATTTTTTTTTGTAGGTAAAATTTGCATAAGTTGAGCTAGCAAATATTTATCTCTGACATATATTTAAAAACTATCTGTATATTTATGCAAATATCAGTTACTCTCTGGAACCGTCTTTTTGAGGGGGGGGGGTGCATTAGGAAATGGAAAAGTGTTTTTGTAAAGAAGTTTACTTACTGAAATGGATTAATAAAACAAACCACAGCCTGTCTGTATACCTGAAATATGTCAGACTGACTAGAAATGCAATGCCAGAGAGCTATATCTAAAATGATATGGGGGTTGAGGGAAGGGGAAAGAAGAAATTATCTTCTGCATGCTTTAAAAAAGAAAAACAGTAAGCTAAAATCAGAACAAGTAAGTCCCTAGAGCTTTCCCCTAGTTGGGGAATTTCAGGGTAATGAGAAAGACACTTTCCTCAGAGCATAAGTGGTACGACAAGAACTACAGTCTCAAAACACTTTCTACATAGCATGATGTTTCTTCGCTTTACTTTCTAAATACCTGTAAAAACTAAGTGAAAGCAATAGACAGATTTTGTTCCACTGAATGTTCCACTGAACGTCAGACTTTTTGTGCTCATTTCAATGCAAACAAGATGATGATGATGACAAAAAAATAGTTTCAGAAATTGTTTAATGTTAGAATGAAACTAGATTTTTCTTAACTGTACCATACTGGTGTGAGCTGACCTTCAAAAGGAGGCATGTGGTTTGAAAAGTGTCCTCCTACCCAGGGCGTTGTACAGCACAGAAGCCACAGACATCGAACATTAGGCACTGTGTACCACGATGCATCCGATGCATCAAATACTCAAAGGAATGATGTTAGCCTTTTTCTGTAGGCATTGGTCACATTATACACTCATATGTTGTTTTAGGCCTCCTATGGTTATAAAACAGAGGGCAATTTTCATGTATTGTGCCACTTCTCAGCCGATAATAATTTGCATTAGTACTATTTATATATTACGTGCTTTCAAGTCTGCTTTAGGACATGAACGGAGAACAGGTCAAGCAGTCTTTTGCAAAGTTCCTAATAGATGAAGAAGGGCTTGTAATTGATAGTCACCAGAAGACATTAGTTATTTCTTTCATGAAATTATTTCTCTATATGCAGCCACAAAATGGGCACCATTTGATGAACACCACAGACAGGGACAATTTAGCCCTATCCTTATCTAACTTCTCATTGCAAGGTTAGTATTGATTTTCTTTTAGTATTTTTCAATCAGCTCACAGTCACCTACCTGGTACAGAAGCCATCTCCCTGCCTCACAAAAAAGAGAGGTACTTAGTTGCTGCACTTTTTCCCCACACAGGAGACAATACCCAGGTGTCTTATTTTCAAATGAATGGAAAAAGCACCCCAAAAGGCACAGATTGAGATAACAGCATTAATTGACAATGAGTCATCTATGACCATATTACAACATCAGGCTTGGGTAGTGTCTAAGTCAGCTGAGCTCCAGCATGCCCTTCCCCAGCCAGACTGGCCATGCTTCCCACAAGAGTTGGTGTAGGGCTGGAGCCCACCAGGCACTCCCAGACATCAAACACCCAAAACTGGCATGTGAACTCTTGTGCTGCAGCTGGGACCAACTTCCTATGGCAGTTCATACTCAGCACACCTCAGGACCACACATCCCTGCGTACAGGTGAGCACCACAGCCACAATCTATCACAAGATCAGACAACCCTGGGGCCAGCATAATTAATGTATTACTGAAACCATATACTGAAATACATGGGTTGGGCATTTCCCCAATAACCCAGTTTGATTTCTGCTTCCTCCAGATAAGTTCCAAGTCAGAAAAGAATCATAGAGGAACACAGAAAAGAAAAAAAATGGGTCAAGTTGAGGCCTGGTTGCAGAACCACCACAGGTAACAAGAAGCTGGACTTTACAGTGGATTTTGCAGAGTTTTCTAAGCAGCAGTTGTTCCATCAACAATCAGTGTTGTCTCTTTACTTCAGCTGGAGCACCCAGGTAAGACCTGAGTTAGCTGTTATCTCCTGGCTTCCTGGATGGCAGGAGTGACCTACAAGCACTTCACTATCCTGCACAGTGCTGCAGGTTTCTATCTAGAGCCATGTAAAGGATAGGGTTTTTTATACATGCTATTTTTGTTAAATCAAAGGCAGGTATTGCCAAATGAAACATACCAGAAGCCACCTAAAAGATACTAAAACTCTGATTGAGGTGTTACAGACAAAATGCAATATAAAGATCTAAAGGCCCACGTCATTCTTTGACATTTTTCAGGTATTTACAGATGAAGCCAGAGAGAAAATTAGGTGTCACAAGACTGATAAATTCCTAGTTTTATTTAATACTCCAAGCTCCATATAAAGTGCCTTCTAAACCATCTCTGAATGCCAGGATGCACAGAGGAAAAAAAAACATAAAACACGTCTCCTTGACCTGAACTGTAAGAACTAAAAAGAACATTAAAATCTCTATGCTCAGTCTGCGTAAGAACGATATTAGGAAAAAAAAAATATTCAATAAAATTCCTCATGCAAATTGCCATCTGGGCCAGGAAGCTAAGTACAATACTGTTTTCATCATCTTTAATGATGCACAGTTTAGTTCAGGGGAAGAGGGAAGGAAATGGGACCAACCTTTGACCAGTATGACAGCAGCATAAGTAATCCCTTATTGCATTATGAAACGATTCATACATGGGGACTTGTTATATTACTGGCCTGTTAACAGTATAGCAGCTCCTGACTTTTTTTTCATTTTGTTTTACATCAGACAAGCCTATTGCTGTCATTTGTAGAGAACAGAAAAGCTGCTGCAGTTTTAATATAAAACACAAAAAAAAAATACACAGCAGCTGTTCATATTTTCTAGGAAGTCTGTTACAGTAATGATGTCATGGAAAAAAGGCTGGAATCTATTAAAATGGATCAGACAAGCAAGCCATTCAAAACCTTCAAACAATATGTGTATACAAGCTGCACCATGTACCTTACATTAAAATAAAAACAGGCCAAGAGTGGAGTTCCTTAAAATATTACTGAGAATAGGCAATTAAGGTCATTTCATAGATTTACCGCAATAAAATCAGTTTACTACTGGAACTACCTAATAAAACAAAATACAAAAGCCACAACCAGCTCACTGTCAATTAAGCTCATTTTCGCCTATAAAAGCATTTAAATCTATTTTGAAATCACTGGCTCAAGCTACATAGGAACAAAGAAGCTCCCCCAGCAAAAAGATTCTCCATTGAAAAGTGAAGCATTTAAACATCAGGTATAAACTTCAGCTCCTTAGGAAGGGTGTTTTGTTTGGGTTTCCCCACCATGTCCAACTTGGTAATTAAAGCATGCAGCTAAAGGGAGTCCCATCCAGGCACTAGTTTAACCTATAATTAGCAATAAAATATTCTCCATTTATATGATGCTACTCCTGGACCACAGCAAGTTTGTAGCTCTTGCTGCAGCTTGCTTGCATATCACTCCAAAGTATACAGCCCAGGGCTTGCCCAAACATTATGCTTCTCTTCCCTGCGCTCCACTGAAAACATGATAATTTGTGGTAGAAAACAGATAAATTTCGTGGTTATCTGTGTGTCTCAAAAACTATCCCTACCTTGTCCCATTTCTGCAAAGCTATGCCTTCCTCCCTGAGCCTTTCATTAGAAAGGTTTTTCTGATGGTGGCCTAAATATGTATTCCTAACGTGCAAAAGTACTTAGCCTAACATGCATATGCTCCTGCTAAAGTGAGATCGTATTTTGACCCCACGCCCTTTGAACATTCAAACTGACTTTTTGCTTATTCAGGAGCTGGAAAAGTAAAGCAAGATTGATCATGTTTAATATTTAAGTTCACAATAAAAATACCCAGACCAAAACAAACCAGACACAAATATCTCAGCCAAAGTTTTAACTTGAATGCTGGGAGGGCACAAGGTGCAAGAACTATATTCAAGACAAGAGTGGAAACCCTCAACTCAATAGCAGGTGTGAATAGTTTGGAAAGTAATGATTCCACCTTCCCTTGCGTTTTTCCAAACTCCATTGATGTCAACTATATATAACATTAAATTTTGAATATTCTGGAATACACTGATGGGGTCATATGTAAAGGGAATATATTATAGAGGAAACATTATAAATTTGAGATCAAATGAAACTTAATATGACATTCTTAAAAGTCTTCCTTTTCAAACTATCAAATAATTTTTGTACCTGTTAATTATAAAATACCAGCTTAAAAGAAAAAAAAAAAACCAGTGAAAATACCTTGAGACTCACAAATTAATGAAACTACAAATTGTTTTAAATGATAATTCCATCAAGGCATCTGAAAAGATCTGTTTCATTACAGCCCTGGTCAGTTATGCATAGTAAGTTAAATTGTTTTCATTATACTCCATATTAAACTACATCCAACACTACCATACTACTATAATTATCTGTACAAAACAGAATTACTAGCAGAACTCCAAACCATAATTCATATTGCTAAGCAAACTAAAAAAAACCAGAAAACAATGACCCTGACTTCATAGACACATCCACATGAGGCTATTTAACACTTCCTCCTCCAACTGGGTACGCACAAACAAATTTCACAGAAGTGTAGCTGCCAAATCAGATCTCTACTATCCTGCTTACATTTCCAGGCCTACTAGAAGCTGTAGGTCAGGCACGCACAAAAAGCAATAGGTTAGGTATTCAAGTAGCTCTGTGCGCTCAACTAAAGGCCTGAAAGATTTGAGCCAGAGTACAATAAAATGAGTCTGAATGCTTTATCTTAGGCACCCCACAGTATTCATAAATTTTGACTTTAAGCTGTTACTGGATATAATAAAATAGTGTTAACATTTCAGGTGAACATTCAGGGCAAGCTTATAAACTATTCAGTGATTAATGCCCTTGTCTCATGTTTTCAATTTTCATTGCTACTGGAGGTCATATGTTTGATGTCAGCCTGAATCTGGATTTCTATTTTGAGCAAATCTAATTTAAAAATTACAACACTAAGGCATATGGTGAAAACTGCTTAAAAGTTCTATACTGAGTAAATTTAGTCACTCTTTTACTAGGGTGGATTTCACATTCTAGTGCCACCTATTCATCAAGCAAACAGTTTGGGTGTATCTTTCTGTACAGTAATCATGCCATAGGTTGAATATGCAGGAGCAGAACTCATCTATACTGAGATGCAACAGCACACTTGCCAACCTTAGGGGGTCTGCAGGACTGGGCCAATAATAGGAAATTAATCAAATCCCTAGAGTGTGACATAAATTGAATCTGTCAAAAGGATTCAGAAGGAGGAAGAACAGGAGTCTTAAAAGAGCTCTGAGCTGGAGGGAGACTCAGGGAGTATTTTCCTTAGGAGCTAGTGGGATGGAGATGTTTCATGGGGTCTGACACTAATAAGACACTTGCCTCTTTATTCTGCCCTGCTCAGCAGACTGGAGGGTTTCTCACTGAATTGCAAAGAGCAGTTTTATGAGACAGTTGAGCTCAGGTGATAGTAGGTTGCCACTGAATGGGGCTACTCTGTCCTAGTCCCACCCTCACCCTCCTATTTCCCTTGGACTCCCACTACTTTTCTCATGACCCTTTCTGTGACACCAGCTTATGAAGCTGAATGATATGATATCCACCTCTCCCTTCTTCCTTCTGGTCCCCCTTACCCAAAAAAAAACCCAACAGGTTTCAGGTGGTTATGCTCCCTAAGACAACTCACTATGGGCCTAATAAGCGTCAGCTCAAGAATCAGAGTGATTTCAAGCCCAGGACATGGAGCAACAGTTTTCTGAATATTATCCTATCCTTATGTCAGCTGCATTGGCTACATGTGAAATATTAGCAGAAAATGCTTTCAATTGATGTTATTAGGTTTGATGATGTTATTTATTATTATTATATTACTATTTCTTCTTCCCACAGAAGAAATACCTGTGAAATAACCACAATTAAGTTGAAGTCCTTCTCAAAGCAAAACCAAGCTTGAATGGGTTTTTCAGGTGCACAATACATGAAACACCAGACTTATTATTACTGGTTTTTCCAGTAATAAATAGTAGTGCAGACATACAAATGAAGTATGTACTTACAGTCTTTGAAGTACATCAATTTCTTATATTGGTAAAGCAGTGGCAAACATAACCAGTACAACGCACTGGAGCTACTTCAACCATCATGTAAGGAAGGGCATTCAAAATTTAAGTAGTCATTAAGACTTCAAAGCTTGATTTGAGCTATAAATGGTGAAGTGTTAAAAAGCTCTACTAAAAGACTGGACAATCTTATATAGAATTTTACAGGCAGATTCCCATATTGCAGTGTATGCCAGCTCAAAGATTTTGCATTATGAAAGTATAATTCTAAAAACGAGGAATAGTACAGAGAGTTACCTACTCATGGTTCTTTCTGTGTTTAATTTACTAGAGCATTTTCTTCCTCAAATGATTGAACTGGCATGGAACGTAATATAAGATGTCCAAGGTATCCCCTTCCTCCAGGAAGACATTTTAAGCACTGAGTAATCCAATGACCTTCAGAAGGTCTTCGATGTGAAGCAGTAAAGCCATTTACAACTACGCAGATGTACAGCCAAATGCAATGTATACATCCATGCAATTAAATTGGTACTATTATCATCTCTGTACTCGTTTCTACTAAGATTTAAGCAGACAAACTAGGATATTGGAGAAGAAGGACCAGCATTTGCTATCATGTAGTTACATATGGTAAATAGATTACTTATCTTAAAAAGAATTAAAACCAACAGCAAAAAGAAAGTTTATTTTAAAAGGAAATATTTCTAAACACTGTTTAGATGCCTGAACATTTAATAAGAAAAATAATCATTTTCTGCAGGCATGGCAAGCATTTTGATGGTCTTAAAAATTCTTATGTTCCTATATAAATAAAGATTAACATAGAAAAGATGATGCTTAATTCATTTGTTCAGGTTCTAAGCTTTGGAAGATAACAGATAGCTTTTTATTTTTTAAATACCTCCATGCAATGTACTGGCACTTCAACGATAGCATGCCCATTTTTATAAGAAAAGGCTACAATTTTGTTTTAAGCTTAACAGGCATTCATTCTTTTTCCTTTGAAAACGTAGGCATAAGTAACAAAGCACTAGAGTCTTATAAATTTTCTAACACCAAATGCAAATTAGGTCATGAAATTGCTCTAGGAAAAGTTCCAAGAATGCAAACCCAAAGGAGTTTCAACACAATTTCTCAATTTCAAGCTGTTTATGATACTCAGGCAAGGTAACAGAATATTGTGCATTCAAGAAGAGCTATCCGTGTATGGAATATGTTTAATTATCTAATTTCCACAACTTCCTGTATTTTGTTTATAAGCTCTAAGATTAAATAGATGGATATAAATGGAAGAAACTGAAAGGATGGCAAGGGCTCTGTAGGTTGAACAGCTCACAAAATTTTCATTACACATGGAAAAGTGGATTGACAGTCCATAAGTTAAAGAGTATATTCATGTGTTTTATAAACATCTATCAGATTATTGTATCTCTCTCTTTTACTTGGAGACATGTGAGATGCTTACCAGCATTGTATCAGCCTGCATTAGAAGTAAAATAAGCACAACTCTCACCCCATTATGTGACAAGGTAAAATTTCTCATGTTTTATTTTTATGTCAGTTTTGACTATATGGCTTTACAGCAATATCACCAGCAAATTGGGGCTTTTCCCATCATGAACAGAGTAATTACTTAATCTTTCAACAATCCTCCTGAAAAGCCCCAAATCCTTTTTCTTAAACACAAGGCAGGAGTTTTAACAGATTGTTTAAACAAAGAGCTGCTGATTTTTCACTCTGCAAACTACTGCTTGTTTATCCCAGAGGAGATATCAGTCAAAGAACGACAACTTAACTTGCTGGGCATGCTAATTTTTTAGCAATAACCTCAAGGGGACTGGGGACATTTCCTGAACATGAAGTTTAGGACTACAAATGCTTCTCTGAAAATATTAGATGAACAAGCAGTCTAGACCTGAGTCATGCCGCTGAAACCTGTTGTCAGAGTGATGCCTGTTACCTCCAGCTACTTTTCTCAGCTGGCTCCCATTTTGCTGTAAAAAGACAATTCTTTACCAATCCCTTCTTGAAAGACATCCTGGGTATCAAGTATTCAAAATAGTAAGATAATCTAAATGTGCATACATGTGTCTTTCTCAGCTAGCCTATTCACTACAGCCTGTATCACCATGAGCATCTCAAGTGATTTTTCTTCAGCTTTTCAAAGTGTAGTTCACGAACAGTAACTGTCCTGTGGGTTTACTTCATGCTGCTGCTTATTAACAACAGTCTCCATAGAAAGAAAATTACTTAACACAGTCCTTACCTGATGAACTCTTAATTTTCAAGAAATATTCTCGTCTCACAGTTTAAGTACGATGGTATTATCTGCAAAAGAGCAGAAAGATCTATCAGTTACATTTGATATTGTGCATTTAACATGAGTGTTTTAATTCAATCACACTTGAGCAAACTAACAGATAAAGTTTTAACTATTATCATGGTGTGGCACATCTTTTACAGCGATAAATGTCAAGCAGTAATTGTACACTATTGTATATACACACTGGTAAGGGTTATCTTTTTCCTTTTCTGGTGTTTTTGCTCAGACACAGAGATTGCCCCTGTTGATTTCTTGTCACTAAACAACCCAATCAATTGAATTAGGCACTTCAGGAAGAAATGCATGATCGGACCTAGGCGCACTCAACTCTCATCAACATCTAACGAGCTCTTCAGTAAAAACAAACAAACACAAACCCCATATTTGCTTAAAATACGTATCTGATTACATCCTAGTGAACACCCAGTGAAGCCTAATTATTCATTAGCATCCTGAAATGCAGCTAAACAAAACTCTAGGAGCCTGATTTTCTACGGACCAAAAAAGGTCCCCTATCCAAGTATCAGCAGTCATCGTGCAAAGACGTGCAAATCAAGACAGCACACTTGTAGATACCATCTCACACGGAAGGCAGAAGCTATGGGCTTAATCTTTCATAAGTCTTGCCAAAAACACCATGAGGTATCACAGTCAGTTACATCTACTGCTCTTGAATCTGCATCTGGTGCTAGACTTGTGTAAAGCTTTTCATTATTGTTCACTGAGGACTCTTTGCTGATTTGATTTTATAGAGAGAGATTGACTTACAGTCAGACCAAGCAGCTTTGTTGTAAGAGGCAGCCTATGGGAATTATGTGAACATCTGTAGACCTTTTTTTTTCTTTCCTTTTTTTTTCTTTTCTTCTTCAAGTTACATACATAGGGACAGCATAAGCTGCCTCTGTTTTAAGAAAATTTGCTGACATAACCATCACAACAAGTTTACACCTGGTCTACCTAAACAGCGCAGCACCGAGCTGAAGGCCAGTGGAAGAGAACAGCGGCAACAGTACTTTGCTGCTCAAATATTTGAAGGAACCAGTGTTTTTCTCAGTGCTGGTTCTCCAAGCTGGATAGGCAACCACAAGCCTCAAATTACACTTCATTGATCCAGGGAAACTGAGCTGGTGTTCAGTTTCAGTTCTGCGACCTGCATGGTGACCTGCATGTTTGTTGGCCTAAACAATGAGATTTCAGGAAATCAAGAATTTGCACTTTGTCCAAGTCTCATTTTCAGAGAGGAGGATCTCTATCTCGGAGGTCTAGGTTGGTGTGGGAAAACTGGGAGGAAAGCCAATCATCCAGATCCAGGCTCTTGCACTACATTCCTTCACTGGGTTAATTTCTGCTCTGAATTCAATACGATTAAAAGAAAAAACAAACAAACCCAGAAATGGGAGGTGTTCTCACTAAGTTCAAATTCCTTCAGAATAACTTTTCATTACCTCTGGTAAAATTGGAGGATGTATGTTGGAGGAAGAGAGGGAGATTACAAAATAGTTTGTTCAGTAATATTTTTAAAACATTTATTCACACATTTGGAAGGTTTTATACAGTCAGTCAATACAAACCCCAAGCCCAAACATTTGCAATAAAAACACATAGTTTATATGGAAATGTGAAAAATTTGTGTAAGATGACACTAATAAGATCCACAGCAATGGAGTGCCACAGTCTACATATAGAAATAACCTGACGAAAACAACAACAAATAATTTGCTTCTTGAGTATTCTCTACAAAATAACTAAAATATTCCTTGATAACTTTTCATTAAACTAGGTTGCAGATTAAAGTCGCTCAAATGCGCAATGCAAGAACTACAATTTGGGACTCAAGATCTTTGTTTCCACAGTGCATGAAAACATTTCCACAAAGATGCTTACAAGATGACATAGCTTAACTTCCCACCCACAGCCTGAAAACACCGTACAATATGAATAAATCACAGAGAATAAATTTCAGAGAAACAACATTCACTTACCTAATGAAAGTAAGAAACACTCATTGTATTCATACATGGGAAATAGAAGCCTAGAGTTTCACTTATTTGCTTGAAACCATACAAGTAGTAGTGTAATCTAGTGCCTAACTAAATTCTAAAATCACCTGCAGTGCTTCTGTATTATCTTATCTTCCTTTTAATGTTAGCATAATTTTAAAGTCGGTTGGATTACAACCTTGCCTTACACCTCCAAGCAACATTTTATTATTTATTCTGGCTGAGTTGTCCGAGTCCTCATCCATATTCAGAGGGCAACTCCTGTTTTGAATGAAAATCTAGTACTTCTGGACTTCAGGTTGAGGACACCCATCATAACTGAGCAAAGGCTAATACTCTTGTTTCTTTTAGGGTCTTATTTAATATATTAAGATTTTCACAAGCCTAACATTCACAATACACTTTTTCTTTTTTGTTTCTAAACAAAGACCTTGGAGGTCTATCCCATGGTTTTGTTTTTATTTAATCTTAAATAAAAAGACTTGTGAAATTCACATTTATGCCCCAGAAGCCAGTTCTTGGCAAGCGGCAGCTATTTTTACCCAGCCACATCTGAAAAATGCACATGGCACAAGTTTATGCAAGTGCTCCATTACAATGAACCGGAAGAAGTCAAAAGGGCCAAAAATTCACCACATTAGTATACTTATTGTCTATCCTGAGCACAGAGGAGAACTCTCCATAACAACAAACGCTGTCTCCAGAGATGATGATTCAGTTCAGAAATCCCTTTTTGCCAGCTCAGAGGATCTGAGGTACCCTGTAGTACATTTATTGCAGAGACCTGGTTGTATGCCCCACTAGTAGTAGATGGGCTGTTCAGAGTAGGTTCCTTTTCTGAACTACCAGATAGCCTTTTAGTCTTATTTTACACTGATATCTTAGTTTAGTTTTTCCTTGTACTTCACAGCACAAGAAAAGGAGATAGCAGAAAACTGAGAACTGACAGAAACCCACCTAAGATGTGGTTTCTTTTACAGTTCCTTCAAAACTAACACCACAAAATATAAAGTTTCACCTTCTTATCTAGAGTATGTAAATTTTTCAGATTCTGATCTCAGGCTGACTTCCACCAACAAGAGTGTCATGCCTGCATGGGGAGCTGCCACTGTCCATCTGCTTTACACTGATACAAGATTGCAATCAGATCTGGGTCATCTCACCTTTGAGTTTGCCACACACATAAATTAAGAGAACACAAGCACTTTTGTTTGCGATAACTGCAATTCAAGTTACAGGCATAAAAATATTTTTAGCCTTTTCCCTTCCACCCACTGATGTGAAACTTAGCTACATGAACAAAAGAGGAATTTCTTTCTGTTTGCTGTTTCCTTTATGAAACAGATGGACATGCATGAAGTTTGTTTACCCACATGTCAATGGAAAAATACACCAAGTATACCTCTAGTGTATACAATACTAGAGAATTTTAATAGCTAATAGTCTATTGAAATACAGGGAATATATTTTCCATTATTCAAATATTACAAATATGCACATAACACTATTTTCAACATAATTGCAGACATAATAGTCACATGAATATGCACTGCCTAATAATTACTTTGGTGGGTTTATAAATGTCACTATTTGTGAGATGTCTGTGTATATGTATTTCAAAATCCAGCCACTAGAAAATGCATGAAGAGTGTGACATGTCAAGTCACCATTTGCAAGTAGCCACTGCACTATTCCCTTATGCTTAAAACCACAGGTCACTGGTATACTGGGCATCACTGGGAAGTAGCTCTGCTCTGTTCATTCAAATCAAGCAGGTCCTAACAGGAAGAACAATCCAGTAACACCAGCAACTCAACACGGCATGCTGACTTGATATAAGTTTTAACAAAATGTTCATGGCTGAAAAATAACAGCGGGAGATCCCTGAAGGTTTCAGACTAATTGGCAGATGCCTTTCCAAATCAGAAAAGAATGAAAGTGCAAAACCTGACGATTCTTATTCTGAATACATACACACCACATTACTGAACTCCAAACTAGCACGTCAACCAAAACACGAAATGCCAAACAGCTTTAATACACGAAGCATGAAAAAAATACACCACTCCTAGACTCAGTCTTGAGCAGCATATACCAGCTTATGTCCACAACTCCAGCTCAGCGTAAATGTTAGCTCATCCACAAGTACACAACTCAGGTACATTTCCTATGTCCTCTACCATTGTTTTCCCAGCCACTGAACTGCTGGGGCCTGAGTTGTGGGCCCCAAGTTGGAGCTGACCTGTGAATGACTCACAATCTAGCAGAATGCTTTGGTTTTCTTATTGGCTTCATGTTTCAGAGGCAGAATCTAGTCCACCTGTGGCTCTGCCCTCACCTAGGTATCATGGTTGGGGTGGTGGGTGAGGCCAGGATTATATCAACCAGGACCTGATCAGTCAGGGGAGCTTCTTGTTGAGTGTGGCTTCTGTTGGGGCTGGCTGCATCTTGCTGAGCTCCCTCAGTGGTGTCCTTCAATGTGAGGGGCCACTGAGGGAGCCATCTCTCTTGGTTGTGTCCAGCAGGTGATGCACAACAGCCACATGAAACACAAATTAAATAAATATTACATGTGGAAACAAAATTTTCCATTCAGTCTATAGAATTAGCATTCTCTCTTGCCTCTTTTTGTAACTTACTTATGGTTTAGATTTACAGGATTAGAGGGTATGTGCTAAAAGACAACAGATAAGTCCACGGAAGCAAAAGACCTCCCATGTGAGTCTGTATTTTACAGGGCATATAACTGAGGGGCTTAGGTCTACAGGATAGATTTATTGTATTAGACTCCTGCAGGTGAGTAGTTCTTAAGTAGACATCAGTCATCTAGTTGGACCAGTGAGATGTCCTTATTTTTCAGTGCTCACTTTCTGAAAGTCTTAGAGGAGGTTTGACTATGAGCAAACACTACCCCTTATGAAGATGATGTGTTTATTAGCCACTGAACTAAACGAAGGATGATTAGAAAGGTCTTTGTTAAATCTTAGCTGGGTGTTGTGCTGGTTCAGGCATCAGCATTTTGTGCTGCCATCAGTTGCCTGATCACACAGGCCAACAATGAACTCAGCAACATCCCCTCAAAAGTCTTCTTTCAGACAGTCCTGCCATAAGTTCCTGTGGGCCCAGCTCCTCTGCTGCCCACTGTGGTGCTAGCATCACCTGCTGGACACAACCAAGAGAGATGGCTCCCTCAGTGGCCCCTCACATTGAAGGACACCACTGAGGGAGCTCAGAAAGATGCAACCAGCCCCAACAGAAGCCACACTCAACAAGAAGCTCCCCTGACTGATCAGCTACTGGTTGATATAATCCTGGCCTCACCCACCATCCCAACCACGACCACCTGGGTGAGGGCAGAGCCACAGAGACACAGGTGGGCCAGGTTCTGCCTCTGGAACATGAAGCCAATAAGAAAACCAAAACATACTGCTAGATTGTGAGTCATTCACAGGTCAACTCCAACTTGGGGCCCACAACTTAGTCCCCAGCACTTCATTAAGCCCTTTGACCTGTGGATGAATCACAACCTCCATACACCATATTTACGTGCATCATATCTTTA
>VZZY01018526.1:7474-29308 GCA_013400335.1 Eurystomus gularis
TTCTGCTATGTTGTGACTCATTCACAGGTCAACTCCAACCTGGGGCCCACAATTCACGGCCCAGGAATTCAATTGAGTGCTATTTATACTTCTTTGCAAATAAAGTAAAAGAATACAAATAAATTTTCCTGACATGCACTGTTTTTTAACTTTCTGGAAACGACCTTCCCTCCTTTACAGACTATCTTACATATGGCAGGATAAATAGGATATGTATCCTCCAAGGGAGTTTTTGCATTGGCTTCTGTGAACTTCAGATGAAGTTTTAAGTCTCTTAGTATTTCTATCTAGACAATAGTTCAAAGGCATGCTAGTCCTATCAACAATACAGTGTCTAACATGGTCTGGGATGATGCTGCATCTTATAAGTACAACTGTTAGTAAATGCTATCGCATTAAACCAACAATTCAATAGCATTTGAAGATATGTCAGTTAGGAACCTTTTTCTTCACACAGCTGAAACTTAAGAGTAACTCAAAGTTATGTTCCTGTCAGTGTTGAGAAATCAATGTTCTGCCATCCATGAATTGTTGTTAGCACTGTAAGAAAGCTCTAAGTGTGTCTGACTAAACTGTACATTCATTCTAAGTTAGTTTTAGCTTATTTTTAAAAAGCATGGAATATTGTTTGGTTAAGATGAATAAAGCCATCCTGGCATTTATTGTTTTCCTCAAGGCATCCTAAGTCATCATTAAACATTGACACTTCCTGCTGGCCTAAATAGTCTTTTATATTGTTTCTTCTCTGTGTTAGATCACTTCATACTGACACAGAGTCAGAAAGGAAATACAAATGATTATGAAATACTTCAGTTTGTACAACAACATTTGACCCTAGCTTTTCTCTGAGAAATAGTATCTCAAACAACATAGTGGATTCAATGTGTTCTAGATCAGAGTAGCACATATTCCTTCACTATTTACATTTTCACCGTCATCAGACCTCTGAACTTTATGCTGAACAGTCTCTTTTAACAGCTGCTTGCAAGAGTCAGTTGCAGCTACTTGACATGGGCTTGCTACATAAACTAATCAGATACAGTTTAAACGCCTGATAAGCAGTTCTTGATTTTTAAAAATTGCTGGACAACATATCTATTTCACGTATAAAATAATGAATGTGAGGAACATGGCACTCTGTTGAGTTGCTAAAGGTAAGAGGATTTTTCTTCTCACAGCACAGAATCACTGTCCTGATATTGCAATGAAAACTTGATACTCACAAACACGTGCAATTTTTTTGCCTTTTTTTTTTTTTAATTCCTACTGTTTTGTTATTGACACTGTCTTTCATATATAAGTGATAAAAGCATGTTCACAATAGTTGATCTGGTGATCTTGGTGCTTAGCTAGATAGCATGTCAGCCAGTGTACTATGTTTATCTCGTAGCAGCAAGATGCTGAGACAACTGCTGTCCTAGATCTTCCAGAGACCCCCAGCTCCTATCTTCCTTTTCTGACTCCTCCACATGTTCAGATCTGTCAGTATTCTTTTCTTTAAAAAACTGCTTGCCCAATCTTAAAACATCCTCTATAATTACGTTAGATATAGAAAGGGTCTCAATAGTTCTCTTTCCTCCTATAATTGTTATACAAACTTATTTTAACATATCTCTGAAAAGGGTGGTTTTCACAGTTCTTCACAGTAAATTTTCACAGTTAAAATGAAGTTATTCAAAGGTTCCAAACTGACACTTCTGAAAACTGATGTCTTCAGTTCCACTAAATAATACACAGGATACTTTGGTTTATATTCGCCCTGTCAGTATGAAACAGCTGTGTCCAGGACAGAGTACCTTTATTGGGTGGATCAGTCAAGGAGGCACAGAAATGTTAGTCAGAATAGAGTCCTGAAGGTTTTTCAGACTAGCATCTCACTTGAAATTATTGCTAGCATTACATAACATCAATCTGTGCTTTATCTGGCCAAGATTTGAAAACTTCCAAGCATGGAGATAACCTGTTCCAGGAGGCATTACCCTAGTGATTTCCATTTAACTAAGAAATTGTTCCTAAAATAGAAAGATTCATTATAGAAAGAACAGTAGGACTAGAGCTTCTTTGTAATGATAGCTTTGTAATATCCATGTGTGTCAAAGGGTTTCATAGAAATTGTGCATCTCCAACACAGCCAGCATATTCTACATTTAAAGCTAATATCAGGGGAAGAGGTATTTGTATATCACAGAATCACAGAGTGGTGGGAGTTGGAAGGGACCTCTGGAGATCATCTAGTCCAACCCCACTGCCAAGGCAGTTTTGCCTAGGGCAGGTTACACAGGATTGCATCTAGACAGGTTTTAAAGTCTCCTGAGAATGAGACACCACAGCCTCTCTGGGCAGCCTGTTCTACTGCTCCATCACCCTCAAAGTAAAGAAGTTTTCCCTTGTGTTTAGGTGGAATTTCCTGTGTTCTGGTTTGTGCCTTCTTTCCCTGTCGTATCACTGGGCACCACTGAAAAGACTGGCCCCATCCTTTTGATATCCACATTTTAGATATTTATAAATGCTCATAAGATCTCTCTCTTCTTGAGGCTAACCAGACCCAAGTCTCTCAGCCTTTCCTCATAGGAGAGATGTTCCACTCCCCTAATCATCTTTGTAGCCCTCTGTTGGCCTCTTTCCAGTAGTTCCTTGTCTTTCTTAAACTGGGGAGCATAGAACTGGACACAGGACTCCAGATGTGGCGTCACCAAGGCAGAATAGAGGAGGAGGATGTTGATCTGCTGATTACACTCTTTTTAAAGCACCCCAAGATACCACTGGCCATCTTGACCACAAGTGCATATTGCTGGCTCACAGTTAACTTGTCCATCAGCACTCCAGGTCCTTTTCCACGGTGCTCCTCTCCAGCAGGTCAACTCCTAACATGTATTAGTGCATGGGTTTCCTCCCCAGGTGCTGCTTTGTCTTTAAAACTGGTTTATTTTTATTATTTTATAGTAATTTGTTCCTTTAATAGTAATAATAGTAATCATTGGCCATAGTTGCAATCTTAAGAGAATCTGAACACAATGAGAGAAATGAAGGGTTTTTTTCAGATATGAATTATAAGTCTTCATGATATTAGAAGATAAGAATGGATTGAAAAATCATTTCAGGATCTGCAGAGCAATTAAGACTACAAAGGAATTTCTAGTTCAATTATATTTTCCCCTTTATATATGATCTGTACTATATGTGGCTGTATGTTCATTCATTTATTGAACAAAGTATGGACTCACTGAAGATAGTTACAGTGAATGTACTTCAGGAGCAGACACTGAGTTAAAATTATCTTCAGAAAAATGCAGACAATATTTCAAGATGTTTAGCTAATTATGGAAATTGCAGTAAGATCATAGACAGGAGAACACAAATACTACTTTCATTTGATAAATATCTTTGAAAATTTCTCACTTATTCATACATATAAGCACATCCTTACTTGTCTTTAAAACTGTGGATGGCATTTTTCCTAATGACAGGAATTATGCATTTAAATTACACATTACAAAGTATTGCAAAGAAAACCCATGACATATAATTAGCAAATAAAAATATAAACTTAAGAGTCATAAATGTTCAATTGTGAGAAAATACTGACTGCATAGAAGACATTAAGAAAGCTTTTCAGTAAAGGATCTCAGGGTTCCAGTGCACGAGAGGTGACCATGAGCCACCTGGGTAGTTCAGAATTATGATGGAGGGTTACTGTAATGAGCACATGCTTTATGATTTATATGGTGAAAGCTAACTTCTTCATAGGAGCTTCAATTGTTGTTCTGTCATTTTAGGTATCAGTTATGCTAAATGCAGCAGAATTGCAGTTCAGCTGCAACAGAGGTTTTTATAAGGCTATTTTAAGAGGAAAGTAGAAACAAACAGTAACAGTAGAGATTGCACAGGTATTTTTCTAATTTTAAACTTCTCACATTTAGCTGCTGTTCCACCTAAAGAAAACCCAGAGAACATTTTCACCTTTAAGACATCATGTTGATGAAATGGCATACACACATCTTTATTTGAATTAATAACTAAAAAATAAAGAAATAATGATAATATATATATTTACAGTATTAAAATATTTCTTTAATTCAGTCAGCCTAATATCTGTAACAAGTATTCTTCATCAGAAGAAATTAAACCCATTCTCGTCTTTTTTTCCCCTAGAATTTAAATAACAAAGGAACATGTAAAGATTACATATTCAGTGCAAATTAAGACATCAATATTAATATGTCTTCTGCTTTAGGAAAAAATAAATGCCCATAAGATTTCAGTTTACCCCTTTTCAGTTGTCCTCTACCCTTTTCTCCATCAAAGAATTGTTTGATCTGCCTTTGCAATCTGCTGCCAGGCAATGCCTCAAAACGCAGAGAAACAGTCCTGGAACTACTGGGGTTTATATTGTTTGTTTAAAAGAATTATTTTCCTCAAGGAAACTCAAAGTTCACCTATTAGAAGGATTCTGATGTTGCCAGAAAAAAAAAAAGGAGATAATTACATTATAACAATTAGACTAATAAAAATGTAAGCATATTTTTGTGTTCTTTAATCAAGCCATGTACAATTTGGTTTGAGAGATGCTTTAAAAAAAAGAACAATGGGTGCGATGGGTGGAATAACTCCTTTAATTTTTCTGGAGATGTTCTAGATTGGCTAGATTGAGAGCATGAATAAGATAGATTTTATTTTTTTAAAATTTCTTTCTGTGACACTATATTGCTAGAACAGGCAGGCAAATCTATTGGCATTTCTGTTGATACAGTGCTGAGTTTCCCATAGCCTCAAAGGGAGCTAGAGAGAAAGTGAGCTGGCCAGAAAGAAAGAAAGAAAGAAATCAAAGGATTATTTATATCTATATTTATAAGGATCTATACTTCTTTTAACCAAATAGCATGTTCTGTTCCTGTATCAGTAAAACTCTTACTGGATTTGGCAAGCATAGAAGTAGTATCTGCATTATTCCTTCAATCATAATTAACATTTGTCTTGCTTTCCCACTGAATAAGAGTCTTGACATGACAATATAGAATCTGGAGATTATTATTTATTATAAAAATGCCACTGCCAACTTATTTCATATTAATTTTATCATTATAGTTTTAATATTTTAGTGCTTCTATTATACATGCCCTAATGTAATATTTTTTTCACTGAAAGGTTCAACAATAGAATCTTTATAAAACCCTTATGAGATAGCTTATTTGATTTAATTTTAAAATTAAAATAAAAACAACTTTCCATAAGAAAAAAATGAAGTATGCTATTTTTTAGAATTTATGAAATGCACTAGTTAGAATAAATACAGTTAAATGTTTGTATCTTGCTGTTCTTAGGGGGCACAATATTGCTAACAGGACTTGTGTAACTTTTAAAGTTTATATACATTACACTGTAAATAACAATGTGTTTTATTATAAAATTATAGTATATGAAAATTATGTAGTAACTTATACTATATGTTATAAATTTCCATATTTATTTACATGTCTATTTCTAAAATGGGGAAAATAATCTTATTCAGAATAAATTAATTTTAATATAGAACAAGACTTGAGAACAAGAAATTCCACAAGTGATGATGGAAGAAGGAGAAAGTCTGTTTGCGACAGTATAAGTAGGCTTCACTATCTTATAGAAAAAGATTCAGCTTTTAAAAATATGGGAACATCTGTATTATGCTGTGATCTGTAAAGTACAGCTGATCTAGTTAGAGAAAAGTTCTGCTGCCAGATTTCTATAGGGCTGTCCTGCCTAGGAAAAATCACTTATATCACTTTCATGCTGCTTCCAAATCTGTGCCAAGTACAGAGTGGCTTTAATGGACCAGAAATTCTGGCCAGCATTTGCTGAATTTTACAAGCAGAAAGTTATTTTGGCAATAAACAACCAAAGAAGAGTAATAGACATACCAGTATGTTCAGCAAAGGTCTTACTGAAAATGGAGAGTGGGATAATAATTAATATTTTCTACTTGCTTGTTAGCCTATTTCTAAGAATAAAGAAATATTTGGGAAGAAATGCAGTTTAAACTTCTAGGCAGTATGTTTGAGTGTTTTTGTTTACTTTGGGGAAGACTAAATAGAAAAGGTGGGGGTAGAAACCTCAAAAAGCAAAACAGCATTTCAGTCCTACTTTAACCTCTGTGCTGTTTTCAAAGGTAGTTTGCCTGTTCAAGCAATACAGTGACACACATGAAATATGCAGTTCACAGCAGTCAGTGTGCACATGTTCATAACTGGAGATTTTCCATGTTTTATTTTCCAGTTCAGCTTATTATGGAAATTAAAGCTGGTAGGGTTCAAGCATAGGTCTGCTTCCTTTTCCTGACAGTCACAGAGCTTGTACTCATCTTCTGGATAACACATTATGTGACTTTGTTCAGAAACTTTTTGTGCAGATTGATTCATTGCCACACCTTGAAGGACCTGAACTGCTAACAAGATGACTGCCATAGCTTTTAATTATCTACTAATTATGAAAACTAAGGGCTTATAATTAAGTTCAAGCATAGTGAGACAGTGACAGTAGGCTTTTACAGGGCTTCCCATGTTATACCTCACAACTCTTTTAAAATAAGATCTAGAAATAATATATCTTTGTGTTTATTTTATAGCTGAAAATTAAAACATTCTGCAGTCGTCTGTATTCAACTCTTTCACAATACACCAGGAAAATTTAAAGACAGTTCAGCGGTAAAAGCCAGATACAACAACAGCCAGATGCACTGCTCAGAGCACAGTACAGCTGCAGTGTCTAAACTATGCTTTTCCAAAACAAAAAGCCACCCTTTCATAAAGCAAGTTATCTGCTAACACAAGAAGATACAGTTGAATATATTTTGCTGAGATTATTGCAGTATTTAGGTAATTCCACAGGAAAATCCAATTCAAAAGAACATGAGGAAAAATTTCAGCTCATAGTTAGAAAAAATAAGCCTTTATCCATTTCAGAAAAAGTCAGTTTCTGTATTCTTTCAATTGACTGACTAGGTCTGTTGTCTCTTAAACCAGTCTCTTGAATCTCACTGACTGACCCATGGGAAGTAAATCATTACAGTTCAAAGAAACATAATACTGCCACATTGTCCTACTAGCCTCAGGCACATTTCTGCTCCTTTCATGCTTGCATAACAGCTAGGTTACCCTGGGAATCAAGAATTTGGTTCCAAGATACTGCTTTTATCTCTCTCTCTTTTTTTTTAAAAAAAAAAAAATCCAAAACATGCATAATATTTTGGAGGATTTTGCCAATGTTTTGAAGAAAGCTATTTCCACAGTTAGACAAATGAATAAAATAAAAACAGAAAAAAAATTACAAATCTGCAAAAACTCCTTTTACTCTAGAGCTATGAGACAAGAAGTTGATATTCATTTGCCACCAGCTAAAATACTGAAACACACAGTTATAATTCCATGCATGTATATATCAGCTGTAAAGCCAGATAACTGAGTAGTAACTTAGCCTCTTTTGCAAAGCTGGAGTAAAAAAAAAATAATGAGACAGAGACAGTACAGTCTGACACAATAAAGAGCAGGAGAGGTCCAATGAGGAGGCATGCATTGCAGGAAATCTGTGAGCAGTAGGTAGAAATCCTCAGTAGCCTGGAGGTTTGAGAAGCCAGTGGCAGGGATTAGAAAAGAAGGGACTTGGGCCTCATTGGGACTTAGGGACAACTCTTTAGGGGCTGTGAGACAACCACAGAGAGCTGGAAAGGAAATGAAATGAGTAAGCAACAGCCAAGGGTGGAGGGTCAATGGAAAGAGGTAAGTGAGGAGTGAGACATCTAAGCTAGGCTGGATAACCCCAGAAGGGTTATCAAGAAAGAGATGTGGTCAATGGCAGGGACATCTCACTTGTACACATACTGACAAGTGCTTCCCCCAGGAACCAGCACAAGTCCAATGAAATGCATGAAAATATTTTCATTTATTTTGTCATCCTTTGGGTAAAGTGAAGTTCTCTACAACAAAGCATTATAAATGTTACTACATCCAAATTCAGAGAATACAGGCAGGAGTCAAGTCCAGAATGCTAAAGACATTCTCCTTCATCTGGGGTAGCTTCCCATGCTGATACCACATGATGAAATTGGCTTCCAAAAATGATCAAAAGGCAGACACAGAATGGCTATCTGACAATGTGTCCTTCTAACAGACATGAAGGTCACCACATACATGTTTCAAAAAATCAAAGTACAGCGTGCCTGACAAGAACACTACATACAAGGAATTTCATTGCATCTTTTATACTCTCTCAGATACTGAAATTAACTCATTTTCTTGGCAGGTGAAATTTTCCATTGTACAGTTTTGTGGGCTTGTTAGCTTCTCCACAGCTCTGTAAGGGTAAGCAAATCTTTCAACTACACTGCTGCAGAGTGGCTGCAGAGAACTCTGCTCTAAAACTTGTTTATCTCTAGTTAGAAGGAGAGACTGTGTGTAAATGGTGGCTCAGTAGTTGTGCTCATGCTGCGCAGCACAGGAATCCACCTTGTTCCATCCAATCAAATGTGATTATGAGTTGGATTTTTTATTTGTTTGTTAGTGGTCTTTTTTCCACCAGGTATGGCTTACAAGACATGGACACACAGACTAAAAATTCAGCTTCAGGGAAGCCAGTAGGATTCTTTACTGATAATAAGATTTTGCCTGTACTCCTTGCAGTGATCGTTCATTACTTTTTTTGTGTCTAAGAAAACCCTTAAAGTCACAATGCTCAGAATGATAACATATCATAAGTTGTTTCAACTTTCACATAAAAACAATTTTGCAAATTTCTGTATCTCAAAGTTTCAGAGTAAAGATGAAAACTGAGACATTAAAATCCACGTTTGCTTTTTTTTTTCTTTTTATCAAATTGCATTTTGAACAATTTCCTGTTCCAAACTCTGAGGTTCATAGTGCAAATTCAAGCTTGAATCAAGACATTTCATACTACAGTCTTACTTAAGTGATGCAATTTAAAAAAAAATATTACCAAGTTCATGTTCTCTGTATTACCTATCTTCTGTTCCTGAAATTTTCCAAAGTACTTTCAGGACATGCAGAGAATCATTTCTACAGAGGCCTGCGAGGGTTCTATCCTCTAAGTTGCTTTTCCAGCATCAAAGCCTAAATCTGAGCAGAAAAGACATATGATATCTTAGAATAGAAAGCACAAGTATTATGCGTTCTATGCATATTTTCAGAGAAGTTATTAATAGTTTTCTCTATGTAAAAATTGTCTTTAGTGTTTTAAAGTAACAGTTTTTCTCAAAAAAAGTGTTAAAATGGGATTTTTCTCTTTGTAGATTAACTAGAACTTGCTGCTGTGGTTCTTGCTAGTTGTTTTTTTCTTCACATAGGGCTAGCTATTTGTTTGATGGATGACTACTGAGAAGAAGAATACACATCAAGGATGCTAATGGCTCTTTCACAAACAGTTGTATGAAGCTAGAGACTTTTTTGAAACATTTGAATTTAGGCAGTATATACCTGTGGCAAACACCCATTGAGTGTTCTTGAGTATCTGTTACACTTGATATAATATAGTTGTGCCTTAACTGCTGTCAACTGTAACCATATAACTCATTTACTAATATAGCTACTTTCGACTTTATTCTTTTTTGCTATGAAAAAAAAATCAATGCAGTCATTATTTTCAGTTCTCTCTTGTATACAGAAAGAAAAAATAAGATAGGCACAAAATACTGATCGGTATTCTTTGACTTCTGTCTCATGTTATTCCTTCTAAAGAAAAGTAACTTGGAATGATGCTGGAGGGCCTCGTTAGCATGTTTAAGAAGTCACCACTAGTGGCCTTTTGAATGAGGAATGGGTAATAATTTGGTATTTTCTTAACATTTCAGATGATGCATATCCTGACTGTAATCTTTGTTATTTTTCCTTCTTAGTATGTACCTCTCAAACATTCAGACTAAGAATAAATGGAAAAGAAGCAAACTGAGTACATTACTCCATGCTATTACAAGTGAAAATATGAAGTCCTAAAAAAATGTTTAAAACATAGTATTCCAAAAGAAGGAAGTTACAAAGAAGTTGATGGTGGAGGTTTAGTTCTTTCCCAGTCCTAGCATACAAAAAAACCCCAATCTGAAGTAATATGTATCTCCACGAGATTATACTCTTTAACATATAATCATATAATTCAGTAAATCCTCATGGATGAAAAGAAGCATATGAAATTTATTTCTGTCCCTTGTCCATCTTTGGCCTCCTGTCCATGCTTGCAGATTCTCATCCTTACAAAGCAAGATGCAGAAATGTGTCTGGATTCAATGGTATGAAAACCAAGTTATATTAACTATAATGAAGACATCAAACTATCTTGTTGAAAGCTCCTAGCTAAGAAAGTGTAACTTAGACTAAGAATGGAAAGATCCTGGAAAATCTGAAATTATTCAGCTGAAAAGTAAACAGAAGTGCTGCTACTCCTCCCACAAGCAGATACTGAACAAAGACACATTTATTTGAAACTGCATAATGCACATCAGCGTACAGTTATCAGCTTAGCAGAACAATCACTGATTCAGGGTCTAATTTAGATAAAGACTAGGAAAGAAATGTTGTTTTCAACTGGCAGGTAAGTCTGTTTTCAGTTCAGATACATTTTTCCACCAAATAATGTATATTGACAGGCTTATGGGGAAAGAAAATATGTTTGTGAGCTGAGGGTACAATTGGGAATGGATTTTATTTATTTAGATATTTTCAAATCAGGTGGCAAAGCCATAAATTCTGAGGGCTCAATCTGCTGCTAGCAGCAACCTAGATTATAGCATGTCTGAGTTGCCTAGGCTGCAGTGTATGTATAGCTTTTCAGAGGTATGAATTGTACAAATAATAGAAAATACCTTGTTTCTTTTAAACTATTGTACAAGGTTATATAAGATCGTGGTACTGCTCACCCAATCATTTTTCAGACAAACCAATGTAGTAGGATCGTTACTAAGTCATTCCTTTTTGCTCTCTCTTTCCATTTATCTATAAAAATCACATTTGTCTACCACTTTTATCAACTAGAAAACCACAATAAAAATGTAAGTAGCTAAAATTTAGAAAAAATAGAAGATGCTGGAATTAATTTTGTATGGTTGCTCTTAATTCTATCTTATTATTTACCTATTATGATATAGCCTGTAACTGCTTCATCACATGTTTTCAATAGGAATATTGCCTGACTCAGTGAAATATTTATTTTTTAAATTTTTGTTCCTATTCAGAAAAGTAAATTGAAAAATCAAAGTTCTGTCATAATGATATCTACCCTTAGTTACAAGATGAGATTACTATCCTCTACACTGGCACGTAAGGGAGCTAAAATACATCGGCGGTGACTTTCAAAGCCAGACACTAAGAGATGTAGCTATATAGAACTCTCAGAATCATTTCAAGATTATGGTAGGATACATGGTTTAAAGAACTTACCCTCATCAGCCTGTTTTTGTGCTATTTAAGGGGTTGTCCTATGCCATTTAGGCTAGCTCCTCAAGAGCAGTAACCACATACCAGTTTACGTAGCCTACCTTCCCAGTTAGGTTTCAGTGATCTCCCTCTTGATCCTAGTCCTAAAGATTTTTAACCATTTAATAGTTGTACATCTGTTCTAAGTTTCTCCTCATTACTTTCCTCTGACCGCTGTTGATTCCTTCTCCAGGCCATCTAATTTTTCTGCCATTTTTGCTCTTCTCCCTAACTTCTCTATTTATTAGGACCTGCAGTGGGATTAGACTGTGTTTTCAATCAGTTCCAATTCACTGCACAGCCCAGTATATCATATCCCAGAACTACACTTGGAAGAGAAGTCTTATCATTTCAGGAACAGCTTCTATGAGGAACTTCACTGCTCAGCCCCTCTCAAGAAGATATGAGAGCTGTGATGGCTCCACAGTTTATGACATAGCCACTGGTGCCCAGTTCTTCATGGGAAAAAAAATAGAAAGCTCCTCACAATATTCTAGCCAGACCTCAGAATCTGTATCAGACAAAAGGCCACTGAATCTTTTTTAATACTGAGAGATATGTTTTCCATACTGTACTTTGCAGGAAAAGCCATAGCAAAAAGACCTGAAATTTTCTGAAGGTCTGCAGACTGAGTTTTATGATCAATATGGAAGTTTTTGCTAAGATAATTAAATATAGGGGAAAAAAAATAGCTGAAAAGATCATTTCTTTACATGTGTGTGTGTAAATGTGACCTACATTTTATAATAGGCATGGTTCTAACTCTTGTTTGGCACGAATTTAATCTAAAATAATTATTTTAGATATCTATTCCATATATATGTCATATATGTTCTTATTATACTGAACAGAATTATTTCTTGTTCCTCTTTTCCTGCAAGTTCATATCATTCATTCTTACAAGGTTATATTCCTAATTTATCATGTTTGTGGAAGATTAAGAACAAAAAGACCATAGAATCTCACTAAAATTAATTTTACATTCTGAATATGGCTATAGGTGATGCTGGTCCCATAATTATCAAAAAAAGAAACAAACAAAAATCTAGCTAATTCTCCTTGTTATAAACAAATGATAGATTTCTTTTCAGATGACCCATTTACTGAAGCCATAGCTAAAGGGCAATGTTACCAAGAAAATATTGCCCTTTGACAAGTTCCGTAAGACTGAAGCAAAATTTGTAGATGTCATGTCAGAGCACTAATTATACATAAGAAGGAAAATTAAATTATGTCGGTCAGAATTGTACCACACAGTTTTTGAAACTTTGCAGATACCTTCAGTATGATCATTTAACTTTCAGTTGCATGTGAAAAACGATATTGGAAAGAAAGGACTGACAAGTCAGAAGGGATTTTGCTAACAATTAAATTCTTTAGAAGTCCCTGAAATATAATGGCCTAGTTCTTGAAAAAGCATATACTGAAAGACTCACATTAAGGTCTTCAAGATTAATTCCCAAGCCTATAAACAGATCTTTGGTATTTTGTTGTGGTTTAAGCTCACTCAGCCAGCAAAAAAGCGCCACGCAGCTGCTCTCTCACTCCTACCCAGGTATGGTGGGATGGGGAGGCTTGAAGGCCAAGACAAAGGACAGGGAAGGCTCACTCGCCATATTATGGTCACAGGCAAAAGTCAGACTCAACCTGGGGAAACAAAATCAATCTAATTTAAACAACAAAACCATCACCAATTCACCAGTTGAATCAGATTAGGGCAATAATACATACAACTGGATTTTAAATACACCTTCTCCCCATCCCTCCCTTCTTCCCAGGCCCAGCTCTGATACCTCCTCCCCTCCTGTGGTTCAGGGGGTCAGGGAATGGGGATTGCGATCAGTCCCAATCCATTCCATGTTGTTTCTGTCGCTCCCTCCTCGTCAGGGGGAAAATTCCTCACAATCCTCACATGCAGGAGACAGTCCTCCACAAACCTCTCCTACCAGTGTGGGTCCCTTCCACAGGCTGTAGGCCTCCCAGTGAGAGATCACTCCAGCACGGGTCACAGACTTCTTCGGTCCCCTGTTCCAGCATCAGGTCCTCCATGGGCTGTAAGCAGGACTCTTCTCCACCATTGATTTCTGTGGGCTGCAGGGGTTCAGCCTGTAATGTCACTGTGGGCTGAAGAGCAATGGCTGCTCCCCTGTACCTCCCCTTCTCCTTCTTCACTGACCTGAGCATCCACATGGTTGTCTCTCTCAAGTCCAACTCCTCTCCAAAACAAAAGAACTCCCAAAACAGAAGAACATGACCAACAGGTTTTCCACCTCTTAAATATGTTGGTGAGTCCAGAGGAAATGTGTTAAATGCATTGTTTCCCATACTATGAAAAGAATGTTTTTGTGTTACCAGTTGGAAATCTTTCAGAGGTTCAAGGTACATTTCAAAATTCTAACTCTAAAAAACCAACAACAGCAACAACAAAAAAACCCAAACAAAAAAACCTTTTAAATGTCAGTTTCCTGCAAAATTAAGTTCCAATTAGTTTCCACAGCCACAGGTTGTGATGACACTAAGATGACCATGTGGGGAAATAGAAAGTACTAGGAATTATTTTAAATAATTTCTCTCACGTCTACACGTCAATGAATTACCTTTCCTGCATGAAATCTTGGCATTGAAACATTTCTGTATCTCGTAAGTCTATTTTCTTGCTTAACCAATTTTTCGCTCAAGAGCAAGTAGTTTCCTTGTAGATCTCCAAAGTATTTCTCTAGGAAGAGAGTAACTTCTAATAAATACCTAGACTTCTAAGACACATGTAAGCTTGTTCCAAAATAAGATCTTGACTCATTTTTTTTCTCATCTATTTCATTATATTAAAAAGACTATAAGTAACAAAATATGGACAAGGAGAACTAAGGGTAGAAACCTTTCAGCTGTTTTTCACATAATAAGCAAAAAATCTTGAAAATAAATTGTAAAAATAAGCAGATCTGACATACTTCTTGGGATGAGACAGAAATAAAAAGAATCATGTCTTGACTATGCAGCAGTGAGGAAGGCATCTCATGGACCCTGGAAGAGGATTTGACAGGAGTATTTGTCAATACTTTCCACATGAGATTAGGTGCTTTTAGCAGTGTGCTGAGTGGAAAAAGGATTAAAAAATCATCTCTTGATTTTAAGACTCTGTTGTAACTGTCACTCTAAATTACTTCTATTTCCGCCACATGGAGCAGCTGGAAGTAAGATAATTAGTACATACTGGGACATGAGATGTTTCTGAACTTACTTAATTCTAAACTTACTTTCATTGAACTACCACTCAGCAAAGGACTCCTGTCATCCTACTAGTGTTGCTCTATGTACCACAGTCTGCAAATATACATGAGGGAAGTTGTTTAAGGAAAGAATTAGTACCTTTTAATCAAGTAATTTATCTTATAAAAGATATTAATGTTCCAAACTGAATAGCCTTATTCTTAAGCTTATTGTCATTAATATATTCCATTAGCAAACCTCTTTTCTTTCCTGGTGTTATTCCTGAAAGGATTGAGTTGACAAGAGATAAGCAATCTTTCCATAAGTGTATCTCAGAAAGGGTACATTTAAATAAATGAACCTGGAATTTCAGGAAGGATGGCACTCATATCAGCTACTAAGGCATCTGCAGCATAAAACAGATCCCAGACAAGGAAATCAGGGCTCACAAATATAGCCTGACATCCCAGAGCTATAACAGCAGTTAAATTCTCAAAAAACATCTTACACAGGAACTTTGTTAAGCTGTATCACCTTGACGAAGAAACACAGTGAGTTATTACATGGTTTTGTAATAGATTTATATACATAAACGTATATATAACTACACATACATGCTTAAGTGTGCATATGTATACACACACATGCACATAAATAGACAAACCTCTGTAAATTTTCTCTGGAATATCTTTAAAATATGGTACCCTTTATTAAGCATGGCCTGTTGTGCAGAGTCTGTGATTCCTTTTCAATAAATAAAAGGTCATAACCATTTAAAATAATTCAATTGATATATCTTCAAAAGCATAGTCTCTTGAAGAGCAGAATGTCATAAATATTTATACATGCAAGAATTATGACTTAGAATGTTTAAGAATGAAAGAGAGGTCAAAAAGGAACATCTTAGAAACTGTGAGAAAAGTTGGCCTAAATAAAGTATAATGGAAAAATTAAACAAGTATTTAGTCTTGATGCAATATTACTTTTTACCACCAAAGCTGGGTCACTATATTACAGCATACTGTATTGAATTCAGAGAATTTAAAATTACACAGAACTGAGAGGATATGAAAATTAATTATCTACTCAGCAGAAACACTATGACTTGAATATATTGCATAATGATTTATAAGGAAGACAAATACATTTCAAAACTATTAACCTTTGAATATTCCAGTATTTCCCCTCTAGTTTTGGTTCAGAATTGAAATAAATAATATTAAAATGCAGAAATCTTTCTTAGAACATTAACCGAAACAAATTACTGGTTTAGAATTGTCCAAATGTTTTACTTAGAGACTGCTCAGCATTAAAGTAAAATTACTTTTTTGCCTCTAGTGCCTTCTGAGAGTACTATCTTCATGATCTGTGCTTTGCAGAAAGGAACTTGCTGACCATGTTGCCACTGCCTCTATTCTTCTGTAGCCTTTCATCTTAACCACTGTATCTTTGCAACCTGATCTTGTTTATGTTCTGCCAAAATAAAATCATAGTGTTTTGCCAAGAAAAGAAAAAAACAACAAAACACACAAACAAACCACAATCAACAAAGCAAAAGTCATTTGGGTTGGAAAAAACCCCACATTTTACAGAAGCTATGCTTTCTATGAATCATCCTATTTCTAAAAGAAAATTTCAATACTCCAATTAAAATAATCAGTAGAACAAGATCTTTACTACCATAGTTTTGTTTTGTGCATGAATACTATAGGTTTTATATTATTAGAAAGTAATTTTATTGCAAGATTTTACAAAATAGTGTTAGATATCAAATAATTCTCCCAAATAAGTCTTCCTGTAATTTCCTCTCATTTTTTGTTCCCAAGATCAATTACTGTGTCTGTTTTACACGTTGAATCTCTTTAGATCATGAAGTATTGACACTTATGTCCTTACCATTGGATTTATCAAACATGGAAATACATATTTGTGTCTGGAGTCAACTTCCTCCTATGTGTAACCAATGAATTCTCTCCATTACCAAATGTAGTAATGTGCTTGCAATTGGAAATATGTCTGAAATATAAATAAAATTACAAAACCAAAGCCCAAGCTTCGGAACAATCTCTGAAATTTTAATAGTTTAGTGAACATCTAAAAAAAATCCTTCATACATGGTATTTCTTCTGTATGAGCACTCTTCCTCTAGCATTCCTGAATTCCCTTTAATAGAAACATAATTTCTTATGAAACCTTTTCCCTGTTTAATGACACCCACATCAGTAAGGTCATTAAGCTTTAAGTTCTTTGGCTTCCTAAAATTTAATTTTGTTCTTGAAAATGTTCTTATGCTATGTTCCCAATGCTCTTAAACATTAAGACTATAGAATGTTTCTGTTATTTCTTTCTGTATTTCCCTTGTTTAAACATAAACATGAAATATAATTAAAATTTTGCTTTTATAACTATTCTTTAGGAAGATTTTGAAAATGGCAGAAGGTAATATTTCATCTTTTCTCTATGCTCTTTTTCATAAAATCTTATGCATACAATCTGCTGAACTAGGTAGTGACATAAAAATACTGAATCTTCTATATTAAGCTCTTTTTCAGTCACTGAGCTAACCCTCATCCTTATTTTGATTTGTCTTAGAGATGGAAGTCACTCCTTATACCAAGATATCTAAGGATAATTGCAATAAATAAGGGTTGTAGAGGTTGAATGCAGGCTGCTCACAAGAGACAGCTCTCAGAAATTAAGACGTGCACAGTGAGAAAGAGGTAATAACTGTTATAAGAAAGTTTTGATTTATCTGTGCTTGCATTTCCAAACGGCAAATAAGAAAAGCTGTACTTTATATAAATACTTTTTAAAAACATTTGGATTCTGATAGTCCATTCAGCTTGCATCTCTCTGTAACCCTATCATTTGGCTTCTGGAACACACAACACAACAGTTACTAACCGTAAAACAACATTACTAGCATTCTTTGGACAATAATATTTTATTCATTATTCTAATACACTGGAGAAACTTTGTATAAATTTTTAAATAAACTTCACAGATATTACCTTCCCTTAAAACTCAAAATTTGCCTACAATGTATTTAAATATTAGAATATTTAAATATGATAATATTTTTAAATTTGTCTCTTTATTAGTCATGTTATTACACATGCAATAAAGATAGATCAAACTCAGTATCTTTCTAGCACCCAAATTAATTTTTATTTGTATGTTACTGACATTAGGAACTTTTTTTTTTTTTTGCCTTATAGAAGGCAATGTCTGGGGTCCCAGACAGAGAGCTGAAAGTAAACATAGTTCATTTTGATGAGGGAAAAAGAGAGAAGAAAGAAAAGAGAGAGCAGAAGTAGAATGAATGAGGAGAGAAAAAATGTTGAAGTATAGAAGACAATTAATTTCTTCCCTCATAAAACAAAAAAGTATAACATTTACATTCCCTACAATATCCACTTAAACAAACAAAACAAAACACACCATCCCAATAAACAAATGCCAAACCAGGAGTTTATCAGGGTTTTCTGACATATTCCCACTGCCAATAAAAATAGTCTATGAAGTCAATAAGCCCTATCCTACTAGGAACTGACCATGTTCAACTGGTTGACTGAATTGTCACAGGAGCAATAATTCACTTCTCTTAATGTAGATACTTATAACAGACATTTACATTTGAGCTAGCCACTTTGGAGTCTCTGTGTTAACGGAACAGTTATTTGTGCCAGTAGTTGGTCTTGCATGATACTAATGTGACTTAGTATTAAATCTTTTTGTTCTGCTAGTCAATGGTCTTTGTACCTGGCTTACAGTCAGAATCACTTAGAATTGAGAATTTTGTATGGTTCTTTCTCTTCATCCATTTTAAACCATCTTGAACTGTGTAACCCCATATGATCTACAAATGAAGTCATTAACTATGAAAAGGAACATTTTAATGGGACCTAATTATTTAGAAAGCTCATTGAATTCCTGCCCCTGTTAGCCTGTGAGAACGTTTCCTTTTTTAAAATATAACCTTTTTATTGATGATATTTGCCACAGTGCCTGCATTATTATGGGCCATAATCATGTCATTTCATTATGTCATTTTTAGCTGGAACAATGAAACACCCACTGGAAATGCTAGGCACAAAAAGCAGGGCTATAGACATACGCTGACTTTCTTCTGCACTGGTGGAGATGGATTGCTTAACACTGTTCTCAGATAAGACTTGAACCTTTTCCATTTTATTGCTGTCTTCTCTCTTCTTTAAGTCTGTTAAAGCTTACTCTTGACTTTCTGATCTTTTAAATTTTATCAAAATGAGTCAGTTTTATTTAGAGGAAGAAATCCTCTTGTGTCTTTTAAACATAGGAGAACCATTTTTCAATGTGTTCAATTGTGATAGCACTAAGAAAAAGTCACAGCAATTTGAGAGTCTCTTAATTCCATGTACAGAGTAAAGGTCAACACTTTCACATTTGAGTGCCTATCATTAGAACTTCAGAGTGCAAACTGTTTCTTCCTGTTTTTACCTCATATTAAGAAAAGAGCTTGTTCCAGTTAGACAGGAGAATCCAGCCGCAATAACTCTCACCCAAATAAGTAATCATTTTGCTCTCATGACTCATTCTTCTGCAAATTTCATATTGTTTACTACGTCCAGCCCACATTTTTAGTAAGAAAAAAAATAGGTTGCATATAGTTCAATAACAGCCAGCAAACTTTTTGAAGAGAAATACCAATGTCAGTGTTTATTTTTGATGATAAATTAAAGTTCAGATAAGGAATGAGAAAGATCTGAATATTATGCAATTTCTTTGGATTTAATTCCATTAATCATACTTGTATTTGCATTGGCTGAAATAGGGGGCTGATATGGAGATTTCTCATACTAATCACACAACTATTTAATGTGATTGCTGTATATTAACATAACCAAAAAGCTGTGAAATTGGCTCTAAATTAAGTAGGCATCTGTGTTTGACTGTGATTTGTCATAATAAGCTGTCAGATGTTTCAATAAATGCTAACTATTCCTTCACTGGAGAAAAAGTATTACTATCATGTTGGCAGTTTTCCTTAGCAAAATAAGGCTACCTAGCACAGACTTACGATGTATAGACTGTTCTCATAGTGAAACCAGAGCAAATAAAATGTGGTAGAATAATTTCAATATTCATATTACAGCATCTAGGAGAGTCATAGGTGTCATCCAGACTTACTATGTTCAGTCTTACACAAAATTCAGAAATGCTGCACAGGAAATCAGTGAGTACAAAAAGTAAGAAAAAGAAATGAAACCACATTAATATCTCATATCTAACTCAGCCTAGTCATATTATTTCAGTATACTTTTTCCCTATTTTTGTTACTCTTCTTGCAAAGGAATAGATTCTCAGCACAACAAGAAAATTGGGATGCTCTTTAGACTGAGTTTTTCAAACCTCCTTATGAAAGAGAAGCTCATCAGTCATATTCAAAGGTTCTGTTTTTTTTTCTTTTCTGGTTTTCATTTGTAGCAATGGTCATTTAAGATGCAGTTTTAAATTTTGAGGCCACTAATGAAATGTTGATTTGGAACTAATTTTTTGCTCAGACAGATTGCTGATTCATTTGGAACATTACTGCCAACAATATCATCAAACCTATAAGAATTTAAGTCATTTACACCAGAGATCATCTACTGTGTACTGGAACAGATCAAACTTATTTGGGGCCTGTTCAGTTTCTTGAGGTAACTTCACAGGACTGGAGAGGAAGGATCTTGCTTGTGAATATTTTGGCTTTTTTATTAAAATCTCATCACAATAATAGAAAATAAGGTTAAAAATAGAAGGAATAAAACTAAATCAATGATACACAGTAACCAAAAGATATTCACTTAGAGGAAATAAAGAGCAGAGTTATCTACATGAACCTCATTATTAAATTCAACCGATCTTTTGGCTGAATAGACTGAGGAAAAATGTCTGAACCAAACAATAATACCCTGAATTCGTACTGTGTGAAAGCAGTAGAGGGAAAAAATATATGCCTGGAGGAACCTCAGAAAGAATCTAGCATAGATTCTGCCTAAATTTAGATATTCAAAAGCAAAGAACAGACTTAATGGAGACAAAAACCTCTAAAAGACCACATAGTCATTTAGGATTTCAGTCTTCCTTAGGGAGGCTATGTGTCTTTCTCTGTAAATTATGCAATGAGTTCAAGGCACTTGTGCTTTTAACACAGGTGAGATAACTCAGTCAGACCATCTAGATGTAGTCACAACTGCAAAAGGACATAGTAGTGATCCAGTGAGCGGCACAGAACTAAGCTCTGCACTAGAATTTTCCACCATTTCCAGGAGTGGTATTGCAGATAACCCTACCTTTAAGCTCATACTATTATCTTACAAAAAACTGAAACGAAATAATACTATGAAGTGGATGTAACAGCTTTCTTTTAAATGAATGCATATAATTAACTTTATAATGCTGATCAAGTATTTACCCCGTAAATCTAACAGAAAAAAAAAGGCAATTATGCTTCAATTGCATATTTTGAAATGCTTACATCATTGCTACAGTTCAAATAAATGCACTTTAAATAGCAAACTTTGCACAACAAAGCTTTATTCCTGCACTTAGTCATTCTTTGAGCTCTATTAAACTAGACTAGTCCCCCATGGGATCATGGGATACAATGGTTTCAGAAATCAATAATTATGTCTTTGGCTAATAATGAATCTACAGTTTCTACCTATGCCTTCCACATTTCTAATTTCGTTAGTCATGAATACACACATTCACAGGGAAATCTCTGAATATAAAGTCCTACATGTTGTTGTTACACATATAGAGGCAACTGAGGTCTCAGTGTAGGCTGCTATTATTCACTGCCGGTATTCATTGGTTATTACTAGTATTTGATATTTAGGAAGACAGGGAGTCTTTCTCTCCCCTTCCCCCCCCCCCCCCCCCCATATTTTTTACATGTAGGCATACAAATGCAAAGAAAGCACAAAGTTCCACTAAATGAAAACATGTACATTTTGCACTCATGTTGCAAAACCAAAATTTGCTGTAGAATAAAACAGTAAATTCTGCTTAATGCCAGAAAAAGTGATGGGTTTCTTTATAACATTTTATAAACTTGGGATCCCAGTCCCACAAGAACTCAGGGTCACTGTACCTCTGGAGTTATTCCAGAAGCCTCATTCAATTGGCTTTCTTTAAATCGTAAAAAGCA